>CAUYON010055570.1:0-30007 GCA_963573935.1 Arctocebus calabarensis
TTCCTTTTCTTTTTTTGGGGGGGACAGAGCCTCAAGCTGTCACCCTGGATAGAGTGCTGTGGCATCACAGCTCACAGCAACCTCCAATTCCTGGGCTCAAGTGAGTCTCCTGCCTCCACCTCCCAAGTAGCTGGGACTACAGGTGCCAGCCACAACGCCCAGACATTTTTTGGTTGCAGCCGTCTTTGTTGTCTGGTGGGCCCGGGCTGGGTTCGAACCCACCAGCTCAGGTGTACATGGCTGGCGCCTTAGCCGCTTGAGCCACAGTCACTGAGCCAGTCTCACAGTTCTTGAGGCCATATGTTCAAAATCAAGGTGTTGACAGGGCTGGTTCTTTCTGAAGGTTGAGGGAGAACCTGTTGTGTGCCTCACCCCTGGCTTCGGAGGTTTGGTATTCTTTGGTTATAGAAGTATGCCCCGATCTCTGCCTTCATCTCCACGTGGAATTCTCCCTATGCACATTTTCCTGTCCAAATTTCCCCTTTGCAGCCGGGCATAGTGCACGCCTATAATCCTAGCACTCTGGGGGGCCAAAACGGGTGGATAGACTGAGCTCAGGAGTTTGAGACCAGCCTAAGCAAGAGCAAGACCCCATCTCTAAAAAAAATAGCCGTGGCGGCGCCTATGGCTTATCAAGTAAGGCGCTGGCCCCATATACCGAAAGTGGCGGGTTCTAACCCAGCCTCACTGGAACTGCAAAACAGAAAAATAGCCAGGCGTTGTGGCGGGTGCCTGTAGTCCCAGCTACTTGGGAGGCTGGGGCAAGAGAATTGCTTAAGCCCAGGAGTTGGAGGTTGCTGTGAGCTGTGTGACGCCATGGCACTCTACTATGGGCGATAAAGTGAGACTCTGTCTCTACAAAAAAAAAAATAATAATAAATAAATAAATATAAATAAATAAATAAAATAGCCAGACATTGTGGCAAGTACTTATAGTCCCTGCTATCCAGAGGCTGAGGCAAAAGGATCATTGGAGCCCAAGAGTTTGAGGTTGCTGGGAGCTTTGACACCAGTACCAGGGCACTCTGGTGAGGGCAACAAAGAGAGACTCTGTCTCAAAACAAACAGGCTTGGCGCCTGTGGCTCAGTGACTAGGGCGCCAGCCACATACGCCAGAGCTGGCAGGTTCGAATTCAGCCCAGCCTGCCAAACAACAATGAAAACTACAACCAAAAAATAGCTGGGCATTGTGGCGGGCACTTGTCGTCCCAGCTACTTGGGAGGCTGAGGCAAGAGAATCACTTTAGCCAGGAGTTGGAGGTTGCTGTGAGCTATGATGCCACAGCACTCTACCCAGACAACTTGAGATGCTGTCTCAAAAAACATATTGGCGGGCGCCTATGGTCCGAGCTACTTGGGAGGCGGAGGCAAGAGACTTGCTTGAGCCCAGGAATTGGAGGTTGCTGTGAGCTGTGATGCCACTGCACTCTATCCAGGGTGACAGCTTGAGGCGCTGTCTCAAACAAACAAACAAAACATATTTCCCTTTTGCATAAGGACCCTAGTCACATTGGATTAGGACCCAACCTAGTGACCTCATCTTAACTAATTAAATCAGTAATGACTCTATTTCCAAATAAGGTCACCTTCAGAAGTATTTGAAATTAGGACTTCAAAATATGAATTTGGGGAGGATAGGATTCCATCCATAACAACCTCCTACACGGCTTCTTATAAGAAAGCGGACCTCAATTCAGTGCTGCCTTTGAATAGCAAAGACCAAACAGACATTCAGTTCATATTCAGATTTCCTCCCTTGACTCAGATCTGTCCTGAAAGCTGATTTAATTTTGATCCAGGATTCAATCAAGGATAACACATTGCATTTATGGCCATGATTCTTTAATAAACCCCAAAGCTTTTAGTTCCAAAGAACTTTGTACATTTCAAGCTGCTACTTTCTCTTTCTCAGAGAGTATTTAATCCTAGAGTGCTTTGTAATCCCAGTAGGCAGTATAAACCCTGAAGAGCTCTGTTTATACCTCCCTTCTGGAACTCCCCAAATGTATTTTGAATCCTAAAATGTTCCATAAACCACAGAGTATTTTTAACTTGAACATGTAAACCTCAAAGAGGGCTTTTTAATGCCCAAAGCACCCTGTCAGCTGCAAAGTGAGTCAAATAAGCCAGTGAAGACTGAGCATCTCCTGAGTATTGTGGGTCTTGTGGGAAATTATTATTATTATTATATTTATTTATTTTGAGACAGAGTCTCACTCTGTCACCCTGGGTAGAGTGTTATGGTATCATAGCTCATAGCAACCTCAAATTCCTGGTCACAAGTGAACCTCAAGCATCCTGGGGTTGCTGTTTAAAGGGTCTCCTTGGGGCTCGGCGCCTGTGGCTCAACAGTCTAAGGCGCCAGCCACTATACCTGAGCTGACAGATTCGAATCCAGCCCAGGCCCACCGAACAACGACAGCTGCAACCAAAAAATATCCGAGCATTGTGGCGGGCACCTGTAGTCCCAGCTACTTGGGAGGCAGAGGCAGGAGACTCACTTGAGCCCAGGAATTGGAGGTTGCTGTGAGCTGTGATGCCACTGCACTCTATCCAGGGTGACGGCTTGAGGCTCTGTCTCAAAAAAAAATAAAATAAAATAAATGGCCGGGCGTTGTGATGAGCACCTGTAGTCCCAGCTACTTGGGAGGTGGAGGCAAGAGATTCACTTGAGCCCAGGAATTGGAGGTTACTGTGAGCTGTGATGCCCACAGCACTCTATCCAGGGTGACAGCTTGAGGCTCTGTCTCAAAAAAAATAAAAATAAAAATAAAATAAAATAAAGGGTTTCCTTGTTCCTCCTACCAGGTGCCCAGGATGGAGGAGAAGGAGGCTCTGGTGCCCATCCGGAATACCATGGAGAGCTTGCATCCAGAACCCCATCCCCGGGTGGCCTTCTGGATCATGAAGCTGCCACGGCGGAGATCCCACCAGGATTCCTCAGAGGGCAGCCGCTGGCTCAGTGAGAAGCGACACCGACTGCAGGCCATCCGGGACGGGCTCCGTGAGGGCACCCGTGAGGATGTCCTGGAAGAGGGGACCCAGGGCTCCCCTCACTCCAAGTTGCCTGTCCGCAAAACCCACTTCCTGTACATCCTCAGGCCCTCCCAGCAGCTATAGGGGTGGGGACCAGGGCGCATCTGCATGTACCCCCTTCCAGACCCAACCCCACCCCAAATACCATATAGAAATAAAGTTTTTTCATACATCTAGCAACATCATCTCCTTTTAAGATCTGTCCATAAGCTGATACCTTCAACCCTATCCCTGAGTATGACATCTGGTTGTGCAAGCCCTTGCCAAAGTCTCCAGGCCTGGTTTTTTCGTTCAGACCCGTTGGTCTTCTAATTAACAAACTCTCACCTCCAGCCTCATCTTGTACTCCATCCCCAACCCTGTCACTTCCAGCCCAATCTGTCCTCTCAGCCCCCTACTTTTTCATTCCAGTCCTGTCTGTCCACTTGGCCCCTGCATTAGTTCCTGTCAAACAAGTGACCACAAAGTCAGCAGCTTAAAATAACACAAATGTTTTGTGTCACAGATCTGTAAATCAAAAATCCAGGGTGGTTCCACTGGCCCTCTTCTCTGGGTTTCAGAAGGCCAAAATCAAGGTGTTAGCCAGCTGAGCTCTCATTGGGCAGCCCTGGGAAAAAGCCACTTCCAAGCTCAGTTGAGTTTTTGACTGGCTGTCAGATGGGGACCACCCAGCTTTAGCTCCAAGAAGCCCCTCTCCAGTTCCTCCTGCACATGGACCATGCATGTCCCAGGCAGCAATCCAGTCTCCCACTCAGACTCTGACTTCCCCTTCTGCCCTGCCTCTCTCATGCTTTCCTCTTCGTCTTCCAGGGGCGACAGTTCTCTGCTTTTAAGGCAGTGTTTCTCCACCCCATAGTTAAACTTCCACAACATACTTAATTATGTTGATCAAAAAGAGGGGTGAAAGGCCTGGCATGGTGGCTTACTCCTGTAATCCTAGCACTCTGGGAGGCCAAGGCAGGTCGATTGCCTGAGCTCACAAGTTCTAGACCAGCCTGAGGTAGAGCAAAACCTCGTCTCTAAAAATAGATGGGCATTGTGGCAGATACCTGTAGTCCCAGTTACTTGGGAGACTGAGGCAAGAGAATAGCTTAACCCTAAGAGTTTGAGGTTGCTGTGAATGATGACACCAGAACACTCTACCAAGGGGGACAAAGTGAGACTCTGTCTCAAAAAAAAAAAAAGTAAAAGAATATACTTACTGTGCTTTGGACTTCCATCGAAAATAATCTTTTTTGGCTCGGTGCCTGTAGGCTCAAGCGGCTAAGGAGTCAGCCACATATACCAGAGCTGGCGGGTTTGAATCCAGCCCGGACCTGCCAAACAACGATGGCTGCAACCAAAAAATAGCCTGGCGTTGTGGCAGGTGCCTGTAGTCCCAGCTACTTGGGAGGCAGAGGCAGGAGAATCGCTTGAGCCCAAGAGCTGGAGGTTGCTATGAGCTTTGATGCCACAGCACTCAACCCCGGGTGACAACTTGAGGCTCTGTCAAAAAAAAAAAAAAAAAAAAAAAAAGGCCGGGCGTGTGGCTTATGCCTGTAATCCCAGCATTTGGGAGGCTGAGGCAGGTGGGTTGTCTGAGCTTACAGGTTCAAGACCAGCCTGAGCCACAGCAAGACCCCATCTCTAAAAAAAAAATAAAATAGGCTTGGCGCCTGTGGCTCAAGCGGCTAAGGCACCAGCCACGTACACCTGAGCTGGCGGGTTCGAATCCAACTTGGGCCCGCCAAACAACAATGTGACGGCTGCAACCAAAAAATGGCTGGGCGTTGTGGCGGTCGCCTGTAGTCCCAGCTACTTGGGAGGCAGAGGTAGGAGACTCGCTTGAGCCTAGGAATTGGAGGTTGCTGTGAGCTGTGATGCTACAGCACTCTATCCAAGGTGACAGCTTGAGGCTCTATCTCAAAAATAAATAAATAAATATTAAAAAAAAAAAAAAGAAAAGAAAATAATCTTTTTTTTTCTTTTGCTGTTTTTGGCCAGGGCTGGATTTGAATCCACCACTTCTGGCATTTCAGGCCGAGGTCCTACTCCTTTGAGCCACAGGCACCGCCCAAAAATAATAATCTTTAACATACTTTGTGGCACACCTAAGATCCTCTCCCGGCACACCAGCATGCCACAGCACACCAGTTGAAAATCACTGTTTTAAGGGGTTCTGGGATTGGATTGGACCCACCTGGACAACGTTCACAAATTCCAGAAATCAGAGGGTGAGCAAATCTGAAGAACCATTATCCATCCTACCTCAAGTCCCAGATGTGTCATCTACAACCCCAACTCTGTCATATCTACCCATACCTTTCTTCGCCCTCTCACCTTTATCTTGCCATTCCCTGACTCTAATCTTATATGCTGATTCCATCGCTACTTGCTGTTTATGTGTGTCATTCTGTGTCCTTCAATGCCCATCACCTCACATTCCACCTCTGCCAGGCCTGATGTCTCAGCTTAATCTGGAAGCTTATACGCCATCTCTGGTGGCCTGCCCACTCTGTCCTTGCCCAGAGCATCTCCTGTTCCTTCTGAGACCCTCCCTCATGCCTCACCATGGGGAAGGCCAACCTGGTCCTGTTGAGGGCTGAGTCCCCTGGAGATCTGGACACAGCATGCGCTTCTTTCCTTGAAGGCTGGGCTCAGCACAGGATCACCCCACAGACAGACTCACACACTCAGGAACCCAGTAACGCACAGGCATAAAAGTGAGATTACTCTCTCATAAAAGTGAGATTACTTTTGAAAATAAATTGTTGATAATTCCTCCTGGGGAATATTAGAACTTGATTAGACTGTCCATACCTTCTCTCCCTGCTCCCTGCTCCCATTTACCACCCCACCATTCATAGCTATTTATTGTGTTTAATGTGTATCTGTAGCAAGTAGCCTAGTATGCCCAGGCTGCCATAGTGAAAACAGAGCTGCATTTTCTTGCAGTTCTAGATCAAGGTGCCAGCGGGTTTGGCTGCTTCCAAGGCCTCTCTCTCCTTGGCTTGCCATGGCTGCCTTCTCACTGTGGTCTCTTCTCTGTGTGTGCATATGTTTATGTCCAAATTTCTTCTTATAAGGACACCAGTAGGATCATACTAGGCCCATGTGAAAGACCTAACCATAATTAGTGACCTTCCTAAAGACCCTATTTCCAAATACAGTTATATTTTGAGGTACTGGGGGTTAGAGCGCCAACATACAAATTTTGGGGGAGACAACAACAGAAAATAGACTTTCAAATTGTGCTTATTCCTTTTTATGCATGTATCCTTATGTCAGTGGTATTACATATCTCACTGAAGGGGCTTTTTATTTTTTTCAGCACATCTTCCAGATTCATCCATGTAGTGTTGACCTATCCAATATCATCTGATCCATTGCATGTAAAACTCCATGGTCAATGCCATAATAAACATCAGTATGTGTGTCTCCTTACTGGCCAGAGGATGGGGAGAAGGGATTTTGGGGGGTGGGGGGTGTATAGCCAGTAATAGAATTGTCAAGTGGCAGGGTATACATCTACCTCTTTTGATTAAATACAATGCCCTGATCAGCCTTCTCCCTTTTAACAAACTTTGATAAACCTCAATCACACTTGGACATGGGTCGCTTTGTATTGTTAATTCAGCTAAGCTGAAACTACATTTCCCAGAATTCCTTTCTCCACATAGGGCTGGTTTAGCATTGGCTGCAGCAGAAATTTGCCTTAAAGGGATTTGGAAGGCAGAAATGAAGCACCCAGGGCGGCGCCTGTGGCTCAGTGAGTAGGGTGCTGGCCCCACATGCCCAGGGTGGCGGGTTCGAACCCAGTCCCGGCCAAACTGCGGCAGAAAAAATAGTCAGGCGTTATGGCGGACACCTGTGGTCCCCGCTGCTCGGGGGTCTGGGGCGGGAGAATCATACGAGCTGGAGGTTGCTGTGGGTTGAAATGCCAAGGCACTCTACCCAGGGCAACAAAGTGAGACTCTGATTCTAAAAAAAAAGAAAAAAGAAATGAAGCATCCAGGGTTACACTTGGAAGTTTGGAGTATGGTGAGGCACTGTTGCAGCTCATGCCTAATTGCCATGAGTCTGTGGCTAGCCAAGGCAGTCAGTGGTGGAGTCCACTGACCAGACCTCCTCTGACTCAAAATTCTGAGCTCACTTTGTGTATAGCCCAAAGCAGGCCAGCTTTTCTGCAGGTCACGATTTATGGACAGTGAGAAACTGGCACAGAATACAGTTTGTCATCATAGGTTTTGGCTCATCTTTAGGGTTCCAGTCTGTCCTTGAGCTCCCCACCTTCACATCCATGGTCTCTTCCCAAAGGCCCACAGACAATGGACAATAGATTTACACAGATGTGCTCAACCAGCTCCCACAATTACATGAGGTTTAATGCACATGCTAAATCCATAGGACCATGTGTGGTACAATTCCACTTACATGAAATGTCCAAAATAGGCTGTCAAAAGACAACATTACAGCAAATTTGAAGATCTTTATTGGCCTGGCCAGTGAGATGACTCACACTTATAATCTTAGTACTCTGGGAAGCCAAGGCAGGTGAATTGCTTGAGCTCAGGAGTTTGAGACCAGCCTGAACAAGACTGAGACCCCATCTCTACTAAAAAATAGAAAAACTGCCAGGGGTCGTGGCAGTGGTCTATAATCTCAGCTACTCAGGAGTTGAAGATTGCAATAAGCTATGATTTTACCATGGCACTCTAGCTAGGGCAACAGAGCAAGACCCTGCCTCAAAAAACAAATATATATAGCCGGGCGTGTGGCAGGCGCCTGTAGTCCCAGCTACTCGGGAGGCTGAAGCAAGAGAATCGCCTAAACCCAGGAGTTAGTTGGAGGTTGCTGTGAGCTGTGTGATGCACGGCACTCTACCAAGAGCGATAAAGTGAGACTCTGTCTCTGCAAAAAAAAAAAAAAAATATATATATATATATATATAGCTTCAAAATATATAAAACAAAAGCTGATAGAACTAAAAGGAGAATGGAAAAATCCACAGTCATTCAGTAACTAGTAGAAGGAGCAAATAATCAGAAAAGATATTAAAGGTTCGAATAGCATGATCACCAAAGTTGACCTGACATAATAGGCCTGCAGAAAATGTATTCCTTTCAAATATACATGAAGCATTTGCTAAAACAAATAAAACTCTGGACTATAAAGCAAGTTTCAACAAATTTCAAAAAACAGAAATCATATGCATGTTCTTAGACCACAATGAAATAAGTATATATCAATAATAAAAGGATAGGCCGGCACAGTGGCTCACCCCTGTAATTCCAGCACCCAGCACTTGGGAGACAGAGGCTGGTGGATTGCCTGAGCTCACAGGTTTGAGACCAGCCTCAGCCAGAGCAAGACCTCATCTCTAAAAAATAGCGGGGGGGCGGGGCCTATGGCTCAGTGGGTAGGGTGCCGACCCCATATACCGAGGGTGGTGGGTTCAAGCCCGGCCCCAGCCAAACTGCAACAAATAAGCCAGGTGTTGTGGCAGGCACCTGTAGTCCCAGCTAATTGGGAGGCTGAAGCAAGAGAATTGCCTAAGCCCAGGAGTGGGAGGTTGCTGTGATGCCACGGCACTCTACTGAGGGCAATAAAGTGAGACTCTGCCTCTAAAAAAATAAAATAAATAAATAAATGAAAAACAGGTGGCTGGCTCAGCGCCTGTGGCTCAACGGGCTAAGGTGCCAGCAACTATACCTGAGCTGGGGGGTTTGAATCCAGCACGGGCCTGCCAAACAACAATGATGGCTGCAACCAAAAAATGGCCAGGCATTGTGGCAGGCACCTGTAGTCCCAGCTGCTTGGGAGGCAGAGGCAAGAGACTCACTTGAGCCCAGGAATTGGAGGTTGCTGTGAGCTGTGATGCCACAGCACTCTATTCAGGGTGATAGCTTGAGGCTCTGGCTCAAAAAAAAACCACCTGGGAGTTGTGGCGGTCACCTGTAGTCCCAGTTACCTGGGAGGCTGAGGCAAGAGAATCTCTTTAGCCCAAGAGTTGGAGGTTGCTGTGAGCTGTGATGCCACAGCACTCTACGGAGGGCATCAAAGTGAGACTCTGTCTCAAAAATAATAATAATAATAATAAAAGGATAATTGGGAAGTCATAAAATATTTCAAAAGCAAGCAATATACCACTAAAATAATGATTAAGTATGCATGGGTTTGGATTTAAGGCAGGCCTATTCCCCTGGGCCTCTCATAGTGCCAGAGCAAACTGAACCATTGCCTGGCTTCTGTGTCTATAGGCTGCTGGCATTGAAGTGGGTTGCACAGAGGAAAAAAATAAAATAAAATAAAATAATGATCAGATGAAATTAGAAAATATTTTGAACAGAATAAAAATAGAAATTGACATAAACTTCTGAAATGTAGCTACAGAAGTTCTCAGAAAGCAAATTATAGCTTTAAATTTATATATGAGAAGTCAAAAATTAATGACCTGGCCAGGCATGATGGCTCACGCCTATCATCCTAGCACTTTAGGAGGCCAAGACAGGAGGATCCCTTGAGTTCAGGAATTTGAAACCAGCCTGAGCAAGAGTGAGAACCTGTCTGTACTAAAAATAGAAAAAAGTTTAGCCAGGCATTGTGGCAAGCACCTGTAGTCCCAGCTACTTGGGAGCCTGAGGTAGGAGGAAAGCTTGAACCCAGGGTTTGAGGTTTCTGTGAGCTAGACTGACGCCATGGCACTATAGCCTGGGCAACAGAGTGAGACTCTGACTAAAAAGAAAAAAATCAGCCAGACCCAGTGGCTCACACCTATAATCCTAGCACTCTGAGAGACTGACAGGTGGATTGCATGAGCTCAGGAGTTACAGACCAGCCTGAGCAAGAGCGAGACTCCATCTCCACTAAAAATAGAAAAAATAGCCCTCATCATACAGAAACTAGCCAGGTATCATGGCAGGGACCTATAGTCCCAGCTATTCAGGAGACTGTGGCAAGAGGATTGCTTATGCCCAAGAGTTTGAGGTTGCTGTGAGCTGTGATGATGCCACAGCACTCTACATAGGATGACAGAGTAAGACTGTGTCTCAAAATAGAAAAAAAAAAAAAAATCAATGACCTAAAAATATCAGTGATCTAAGCACTCACCTTGAAGAGCTAGAAAAAGAATAGCATGTGAAATGCAAATAAAGAAATAAGTATTAAGGTGCAGCACCTGTGGCTCAAAGGAGTAGGGGGGCTAGCCCCATATGCCAGAGGTGATGGGTTCAAACCCAGCCCTGCCAAAAACAAAGAAAAGATATAAGTATTAAAATATAAAAACAGTCATCAATGGAATAGAAATAAACATATTATAAAATTCATGAAGTCAAAAGTTTATTCTTTGAAAAGACTAACAAAATTGATAAACTCTAGTAATTCCAATTAAGAAAATAGAGAAATGGAGGCACCTGTGGCTCAAAGGAGTAGGGTGCCGGCCCCCTATGCTGGAGGTGGTGGGTTCAAACCCAGCCCTAGCCAAAAAAAAAAAAGAGAGAGAGAGAAATGGCATAAATTACTAATATGTCATCACAGATCTTACAGATATTTAAATGTAACAAGAGATATTATGAACCTCATGCAAATCAGTTGATGTTGTAAATAAAATGGGCAAATTCCTTGAAAACCTGACTAAAAATAAAATAGAGCATTTGAATACTCGTATTTTTACAAAAGAAATTCAATTTGTAATTTTTTTTCTTTTTTTTTTTGAGATAGAATCTCACTATGTCAACCTCAGTAGAATGCTGTGGCATCGCAGCTTGCAGCAACCTCAAACTCTTGTGCATAAGCAATTCTCTTCCTTTTACCTGGGACTTCAGGCACCTGCCACAACGCCTGGCTATTTTTGTTGTTGTTGTTGTTGTCATTGTTGTTTAGCAGGCATGGGCCAGGTTCAAACCCGCCAGCCCAGGTGTAGGTGACTGGCTCCCTAACCACTGAGCAATGGGCGCCGAGCCTTCAATTTGTAATTTAAAATCTTCCCACAAAGAAAACTCTAGCCCAGAAAGGTTCACTAGTGAATTCTATGAAATATCCAAATTTTAAATGACATCAATCTTACACAAGCACTTTCAGAAAAAGTTTAGCTGGGCATGTAGCCCATGCCTGTAGTCTCAGCTACTTGGAAAGTTGAGGCAGGAAGACCACTTGAGCCTAGGAGTTGGAAGCTGCAGTGAGCTGTGATAGCGATGTAGTGAGTTTATCTGTCTCAAAATTAAATAAAATAAAGTAAAATACCTAGGAATAAATCTAACAAAATATTTGCTATATCTTTAAACAGAAAGCTATAAGACATGTGAGAGAAATTAAGGAAAATCTGAATAAATAATTCATAGCACAGCATTCATAATTCCCCAAAATCAGAAAAAAACTCAATGTCCGTCAAGAGTAAAATGGTTAAATTGTGGTATATTCATATAATATACTTTTTTCTTTTTATTTATATATTGTCACTTTTTCTCAGGAGGTGCAGAAGGGGAGAACACCCACCACACATGATACCTTGCATCCTATCCACTCGAGATGGGATTTCTTTTTTTTTTTTTTTGAGACAGAGTCTCACTTTGTCATCCTTGGTAGAGTGCTGTGGCATCATAGCTCCCAGCAACCTCTCACTCTTGGCCTCAAGTGATTCTCTTGCCTGGAACTACAGGTACCTGCTACAACACCTGGATATTTTTATTTCTATTATTTATTTATTTTAGATTATTATTACTTTGTTGCCTTGGTAGAGTGCCATGGCATCACAGCTCACAACAACCTCCAGCTCTTGGGCTTAGGCGATTCTCTTGTCTCAGCCTCCCAAGTAGCTGAGCCGCCACAAGGCCTTTTTTTTTGGAGTTTGACAGGGCTCGGGTTCGAATCCACCACTCTCAGTGTATGGGGCTGAGGCCCTTCTCACTGAGCCACAGGTGCTGCCTCTGGCTATTTTTAGAGGCGGGGGTCTTGCTCTGGCTCAGACTGGTCTTGAACCTGTGAACTCAGGCAATCCACCCCCCCCTCAGCCTCCCAGAATGCTGGGATTACAGGCATGAGCCACAGTGCCAGCCTGGATGGGATTTTTTTTGAGACATGAGGTCTTGCTATATTGCCCAGGCAGATCTAGAACTCCTGGCCTCAAGCAATCCTCCCAATTTTGGCCTCTTCAAGTGCTCAAATTACAGGTATGACCCACCATGCCTGGCTGCCTGGTTCCTTTTAACTACCGGCCACATCATCTGCCAAACAATTTCTTCCCAGACTTTGTAACAATGATATTCAACCAGTGTGCCATGAAAATTTTTAAAGACCATTAATTAAATTATTTTCAAAAGAAAGTCAAAGCACAGTAAGTATATATGTATACATATATTTTTTGAGACAGAATCTCACTTTGTCACCCTCGGTAGGGTGCCATGTCATCACAGCTCACAGCAACCTCCAGCTCTTGGGCTTAGGCAATTCTCCTGCCTCAGCTTTCTGAGTAGCTGGGAGTATAGGAGCCTGCCACAACCCCTGGCTATTTTTAGTATATTCTTTTTTTTTTTTTTTTTTGGCCTTTTAAATGTCTTTATTGGTGAGGGATGCTGCAGAGTAGCCCCAAGGAGGAGAGAAAAGGGAGGGGAGAGAAGGAGAGAGAGAGAGAGAGGGAAAGAGGGGAGAGAGAGAGAGAGGGAAAGAGAGGAGAATATTTTATTTTTTACTTTTTTTTGTAGAGACAGAGTCTCACTTTATAACCCTGGGTAGAGTGCCATGGCATCACACAGCTCACAGCAACCTCCAACTCCTGGGCTTAGGCGATTCTCTTACCTCTGCCTTTCCAGTAGGTAGGACTACAGGTTCCCGTCACAACGCCCAGCTATTTTTTTGCTGCAGTTTGGCCAGAGCCGGGCTTGAACCCACCACCCTTGGTATATGGGGCCGGCACCCTACCCACTGAGCCACAGGTGCAGCCCAATTTATTTATTTATTTGTTTTGATCAGCATTCCTTGAGACCTCTCTGAGGAAGTGACCCCTGAACGAATGATGATCAAATGAACAAGAGGATGCATAAGAGAATTCCCTTTCTGGGTCTGGTCTAGGAAAGGTGCTGAATAGATAAGATAACTTTTTTTTTTTTTTTTTTGAGACAGAGTCTCAAGCTTTCGCCCTGGGGTAGAGTGTTGTGAAGTACTGAGGAAGTTTAACTATAGGTTCAAGTGTGCGATGAGATAAAAAAGATTGGAAAACACTGCTTTATAATAATCTGCTAATACCCAAAACATTGTAACAACTACTAATCAACCACGACCTTCTATAAATTTGAATTATCACCATTAAGTCCTCCAGGTAATCTAAGAAGACATTATTTCCATTTCTCAGAGGAAAACAGGCTCAGAGAAAGTGTCATTGTGCCAGGGTCACAGCTAGAAAGCAATGTAACCAAAATTCAAACCCAGAAATGCCTGACTCCAGGCTCGCCGCCCTACCAGCACTCTACACAGCCCAGTACTTGAAACGCATATATTCCATTCTCTCATTTATCCATTTGTACACGCAACAAAAATTTTTGAGCGCCCACCCTAGACCTGGCATGTTCTAGTCCTCAGTCTCCTACTGCAGAGAGCTCACATTCCAGTGGTGGTGTCAGACAGATCACAGACATGGTGAAACATGCGAGGAGGACCCCTAAAACAGAGGAAGTGGCTGGGGAGGCCTCTCTGAGGAAGTAAACCCTGAACAAATAATCAGATGAACAAGAAGATGCATAAGAGGATTCCCTTTCTGGTTCTGGTCTAGGAAAGATGCTGAATAGATAGGATAACTTTTTTTTTTTTTTGAGACAGAATCTCAAGCTGTCGCCCTGGGTAAAGTCCTGTGGCGTCATAGCTCACAGCAACCTCAAACTCTTGGGCTTAAGCGATTCTCTTTCCTGGGCCTCCTGAGTAGCTGGGACTACCGGCGTGCCCCACAACACCAGGCTATTTTTTAGTTGTAGTTGTTGTTTGGCAGGTCCGGACTGGATTCGAACCTGCCAGCTCCGGAGTATGTGGCTAGTGCCCTAGCCGCTGAACTACAGGCGCCAAACCAAGATAGGTTAACTTGTATCCCTAATCGCTTTCTTGGCAGTCAATTTCTTCTGACTAGAGAGAGTCAATCCTCTCTCTATCCAGAAATACTAAGAAAATTTCCATTTCCACTTTTCTCCGAAAAGGAATGAACGTAATGGTTTGGGAAAATCTTTGAGGACCTACTAGAGCAGACTGACTGGAGCGACAAAAAGGCGCAGGAGGAGGAGAGGCGCAGGAGGCACTGCGATGAGGTGAGGCTGGAAAAGGCAGGACATCATTGTGACGGTGACGAACGGGCTGGCACGGAACAGACAACAGAAAAGGCACGGCCTGGAGGCTGATAAGAAGTGAGGGACTGACAGGGGGTCCCTCAGTTCAACTTTCCCTTGCTTGGCCCCGTTTCACCGAAGCTTGAGGCCAAAGGGAAGACCCCGTCTTAGCGGACCCAGCCACCTTTTCCTTTCGCCACCCGCCTTAAATAGCGCCGTGGTCCACCGTTCCGCCAGTGCGCATGCGCCGGCTCCGCCTATCCGGGCGCGCCGCCTGGGCAGCCCTAAGTCTGCACGACTTCGCTGTTGAAGGTAACTGATAAGAGCCGCGGGCGCCTTTTCCAGTTGGGCGCCTGCGTCTTAGAAAGAAGCCGGGCTGGGCGGGGCTTAAACGCTGCGCGTGCGCGCTCTCAACAGTCCAGCTTTTCTGGCGGGAAAGGTGCACGCGCGCCTCACAGCTCTCCTCCAGACGCAACTGTCGTTCGTCGTTCGTGGCTTTCAGGTGTGTCCCAAGACTGGGACGTGGCTCCAGGTGCGCCCTGCCCGTGGTGAGGTTCCCCAGAGTAGCCCTGTCTGAGCCACTCCGGAAGTCTGGCAAAACTCCTCAAATCGTAAGAGAGATTCCTCACTATCAGGGCCTTCCAAATCCTGTTAAAAGTCGTCTTGAAGTCCTGACCAAGTCGGATTTGGATTATCACCAGTACTGAAATACTGAAAGGATCCCTCCTGGGAGATCTCATAGGTGACCCCTGAAATCCTTTTATTTATTTTTTTTCTCTTTTTCTCTTTTTTTTTTTTTTTTTTTTGCAGCTTTGGCTGGGGCCCGGCTTGAACCCGCCACCCCTGGTATATGGGGCAGGTGCCCTACACCTTAAGCCAAAACCTTTTAGAATCTTCTAGAAATTCTATCAGACTTCTCTCTCAGTCTGGCTTTCCCTTAAATCCTGTTTACGTACTCCCCAAATCCTAGCAGAGATCTCTGAAACCTTGTCACAAATATCCAGAAATCTTGTCAAATTCCAAAAGTCCTTCCATATTTCTCACCCAGTATCTAATCAGAGGGCTCTGAAGTTCCATCCGAGATCCCCCCCAAACCCAGCCAGAGACTCCCTTAAAGCCAATGAGGTTTCCCCTCCCCCAATTCCTGCTGGGACATCCTCCTGCCACTGTGTCACCCTGTAAGTCCCAGCAGATCCTGGGACCAACTGGTACCCCCTGCATCCCTCTAGACTTTGTCCCTGACCCTGTCATAGCTGCAGTACTCTTCCCCAGCCAGGCCCCAGGCTGCCACCCATGTTGTTCCCCACAATGTTGTCTTCCCTGAAAGAGTTTCTTTACCTCTGTTGTCCCTGGCAGGGTTGTCATCCTGGAACAGTCTCTCTGCAAAGCCTCCAACTGGTGGCGACAGCAGGGTGCTGGAAGTATTTGGCAGGGACAGATGAGTGAAGTGTCCAGGTCATCCCTGGGGGCACCGTGGTCCAGTGTAACTCTCTGTAGTACCCTTTCGTCTCCCAGAAGTGGCCTGGACTAGAGTTTGGCTCCTCAGTCACAGGGTTGGCCTGGTTGGAATGGAGGCAGGACAGAGTGTGGTTGAGCCCAGAGGAGGGGCAACTGTGAGTGGTGGATGGACACAGATGAAGACTGTGGGCATTCTGAGCTGGGAACCCGGGGCGCAGCAGGTTTGGGGGAAGATGCTGAGCTCCCACAGGCTATGATGAGGAAGGGATCAGAGAAAAGTGACAAAATGAGGCTAGGAGTTTCAGTGACCACTGCGTCACCCCAGTCTGAGGGGCTAAGACTTAGTCCAGAGGCAGGAGAGAACCATGGGAGGCTCAGGAGCAGGGGAAAGACAGAATCAAACTCACGTGAGAAGCTAACAGCCCAAATCCAGTCTTATGGGGTAAAAGCAGACAGTGGCCTGGGGCCATGGGGGAGCCCAGACAAGGCACCTCATTCAGCCAGGGCATACATCAGAAACGTTTCCAGGGAGAGGATGTGCGTGCCAAGATAGGAAGGCAAGGAGGTATCCCAGGCAGAGCCCAAGAGGTGACAGCAACTGCAGTTCAGAGCCGCTGGGGCATCATGTGGGATTGGGAGTGGAAGGCAGGCAAGTCCAGGCATGTAGGGCTTTGATTTCAAGGCCCAGGTTTAGCTCTGCCCCCAGGGTGCTGGGAGCCTGAGAAGGCATTAATCAGGGGAGGGACAGGTGGGCTCCAGGGATGTGTAGGGATGGCCTGGAAGGGAAGCCTGGAAGCTAGGAGGAAGAGAAGAGACCAGATCATGGTCCCAGGGAGAGGGTGAGGCAGGCCTGGGGCCCAGGCTGCAGGGAAGGCACAAGGCAGTCACTGGGTGGGAGAAACAGGGCTAGGACAGACAATAAGATCTGTGGAGGAGAGAAAGCAGTGACCCCCACCACCACCCACTTTGATCTTACCCCTCAGGCCCCTGTTTCCCCAGCCCACACCTCTAGACTATAAAACAGGTCCCAGCAGAGCTGTTTGGGATAGGCGGGGGTGGCAAACTGGTTGTTGGATCCCAGAGGGTCTAGGGCACAGGTGGAGCAGGAAGGGCCCTTTCTCGGCAGCTGGTCTGAAGAAGCCTGTTTGTCCCCTGCTTGTCCTTCCAGGAACTCTAGAGGCAGCTGGACCTTTTCCAGTCCCTCCTGGTGAGAGAGGGAGACTAGCTTCACTGGCAGCTGCGGATCACCAGGGGTGGCCCATGGACCTCCCAGAAGGCCAGGGAGGTGGCCTTGCTGCAGAAAGTAGGTGGCTGGGCACCTTTGTTTGCCCTAGGAGGATAAGGAAGGGGCAATGGGTGTATTAGTGCCAGGCTGTGACTCAAAAGAGGTGGCTTGGAGTGGCTGAGTCTCCATGTTGGTGCAAGGATTAAGTGCCTTCTATGTGCCCACCCTGCTGTCTGTACACCTATGTCATGTGCTCTGTGGAGCATATGTTGTGTCTTCTATGTGAGAGCAGAAGCCTTTGTGTGCACTGTCACCTGCAGGATCATCCCTTACTCCATTGAGATCACTGCCCACATGGGACCTCCTGTTGCCCTGTAATACTCTGGCCCTGCCCTGCTTCACTTCTTTCATAGTGCCAACATGTATTATCTGACTTGTCATGTCTGTCCCATGAGTGACATAAGGCAGCATCTGTCTTATTCACTGTGTTATCTCCAGTCCCTAGAGCAGTGCTACACTTGGATGTATAATAAGAGCTATATGTGTAATTTTTAATTTTTTTAAAGAAAAAAGGTGAAATGAATGGTGTTAATAGGGTATCCAAACTAATATCCAGTCAGTATAAGCATACAATCAATAAAAAAATGTATTGAGGTAGTTTCATGCCGTATCTTCAAGATCTAGCAGGTACTTTACACTAACACACCATCTCCAGTCACACTTGCCTCAGTTCAAGTGGTTGACAGCCACACAGAATGAGTGGCTGCCCTATTGGTTGGCAGGTCCTCAGAGCGATACCTGACTCACAGTAGGAACCAACTACTATTCTTAAATGAATAGGCGTGGGGGGGGGAGCACAGACAGAATGGGTTTGAAAGCCGCCAGGTCGGGGGTGGGGGGGGGGAAAGGTGTGGGTTGCCTCTCTGAAATTCATCAGCCAAGTGGGAGAGCCTGGTCTAATGGGGTAGGAGGCTCCCACCCTTAGGAGAGCCCAACCTGATTACAGATTCAGGGCCCCTTTCTTTGAGGTGACCAGACATGCAGCAGCATCTTTTCTTTAGGCCCCAGCCCAAAGAGGCTATCCAGATAGAAGGGTGGGAGGCAGACACCCAGTTGTGGATATTCTTTTAATGACTCTATGTAAATTTTGCCTGCACCAGCAGAGGGCGTGCGGCCACCAAGAACCCATGGGCGAGAGCTGAGCCAGCTTCTGGAGGCTCCCAAAAGAAAAGGAGGAACTCACCCAGAAGGAGAGATGGAGACAGAGGAAGGCAGGGGGGAAAAGACAGGTTGAGTTACTCGTCCCAGGTGCTGCCACACTTCTGAGGCCAAACCCAGGTTGCCCCCTGAGTCTACCCAGAGCTCCAGCCTATACTCAGTTAGCTGGTACACCCCGTGGTCTGAGGTCAGGGCAACCAGTCTTGGTCACTTCTAGCCCTATGGCTCCTGAAGTAGAGGCTCTTCTCCTATATCGTGTCCTATATATTGTGGAGAATTTACTGAGAGCCTGTGGCCACAGCAATGGACAAACAGACTCCAAGACACATACACACATATTGTGTGAGTGTGTATGTATGTATTCTTCGGAACTAACTCTCCCAGCCCTGTGATCACTCTACTCAGACCCCATTTTACCAGTAGGGAAACTGAGGCTCTGAAAGGAAAAGTGACTTGCCCACAAGACATGCTTCTACGCTCTGAGCCCAGGTTGATCTGACAGGCAGATCAGAAAGGCCAAGCCAGCTTCTAATGACATCCACATTCCCCACCTTGCCTGGATCACCCCCATCCCTCTATATCTCTAGCCCATGGCCACAAGCTCCAGTGACACCAGACTCTCCTGGGGATGTAGGGAGGAGAGAGACCTAGTCCCCGGAGTGGGCTGGGAGACCGGAGATGCGGCAGGCAGATCGATCGGGCTGCCCACATGTTATTGGATTGTTCCTGACTCCTGGGCCCCCCTTCACCCTCAGATCCTCCCAGAATCCTCTCTTCTTTGCCCTCCCCCATCCTGTCCCCTTCTGAGCCCAGCCTGGGAAGCTAGAGAAGAGGAAAGGGTGATTTCAGAGTGCCAGTTATCTGAGCTCCTGAGCTGATTGGGCACACAGGATTAAACAGCAGGGGGGACATCCGGGCCCGAACGATGGGCCCCCCCTGGGGGGGGGGGTGACTCAAAAGCCTCTATTGCTGCCCCCACCGGAAGTTTCCTGCTATTCCCCACCAGCTCCAATTCCTGGCATCTCTGAGCAAATTCCCTCTGCTTGGCAAAGCCAAGAGGCCAAGTTCACCTTCTCTCCTCCTCCTCTTCTTCCTCCGTCCCTTCTTCCCCTTCCTCCTCCTCACTGGTGAGCTGAGTCCTCTTGTCTCCTCAGTGTACTTCTGGGAGCAGCCTGAGGAGGAGAACCAGGGGACGCTGCTCAGCTTAGAGGAGCAAATCCTCAACTCCACGTTTGAAGCTTGTGACCCTCAGAGGACAGGTGGGGGGCAGGACAGGGTGCTGGGGGAACAATAGGGGTAGTGTGGGGGCTGGAAACTGGAGAACCTTGGAAAGAGAACTGGCCTAGGGTTCCTCTTGGCATTCCTATAGGAACAAATTGTGAGAGCTTGAGTAAGAAAGTGGATAAGGGGATAGAGGGCTTTCAGGATGAGAAAATCTTAGCAGACATTGACAGATGAGGGCAGGACTTTGGGAGCCTGGGAGTGGGGAGAGAGGAAGCCACCATGGTGGGGCACAGCTGGTGCTGTCCCTCATCTCTGTCCGCTTGGTCTACCCTGTGAGATGGCAATGGATGGGCTCCATATCAAGGTGAAAAAGTTGACTTGAAGGCGGGGAAGGTTCTTGCCAAGGTATTTGCACTAGCCCATGGGGAGGGGTGCCACTAGCTTACCCAGTGATTTCCTGCTCCCAAGCCACTGCGTGTGCATAACCCCCAATCTCCACCTGCCCCAGACTCCCTCACTGCATGCTCTATCCCAGGCATTGTGGCTGTGACCCATGTGCTGTCCTACCTGGAGGCTGTGACAGGCCGCGGGCCCCAGGATGCACGCCTCCAAACACTGGCCCACAGCCTGGACCCTAATGGGGAGGGCCCTCAGGCCAGGGTGGACTTGGATACTTTCCTGTTCGTCATGAGGGACTGGATTGCTGCCTGTCAGCTGCATGGGTGAGTCCCCACACCTCCACCCCACCCCTGGAAGTCCTTCCTAAGATCTAACGTCATACCTGCTGACTGCAGACACAGTATTCCTCAGGCCCAGGGACCTACTGTGATTGGAACAAGGCTGAGGAGAAAAGTGAAGGGATGAAGTTGAGAGCGGGTGGGTAGGGGATCTGAGGACAAAATACCTTGGATGAGGAGGCAAAGGGCATTTGAGAGGCAGAAATATCAGGGAGTTGGAGAAGAGGAAAGCTGAGGGGTAGACAGAGGCCCCTCCTCATTCCTTTACCAACTCATTCCTTGCCCTTCCTGCTTTTCCATCTGGCCCCAGGCACTCACCATCTGGCCTCACCTTCTTCCCTGTGGTGCCCACTCTCACCTGACCTGGTCCCCTCCTCCCAACCCAAAATCCCCCTGCCTGTGACTAGTCAGGACTGAGGGGCACTGCAGGCAGGCTCTAAGCTTCATCCCTTTAATGCAGGAGATTAGAGCTGGAAGAGGAGACCGCCTTGGAGGAAGCCCTGACCTCCCAGCAACTGCCATCTGGTGAGATTGCTATATATAGAATGAAGCAGGCAAGCCCAGGGTCAGACAGTATGGGGACTTCCCACTCAGAGCAGATCAAGGGATATGGTGGGACCCAGGGACCTTTGCTCTAGCCTGCAGCTGTCAGTTTGGTTTTCTAGGTATCCTCCATCCTTCCCTGAGCTTTGGGGTTCTCCCCTCAGGAGGTTGTTTCCAACTCCTCCTCCTAACACCAGCCATACTGTAAAGGCCTACAAGGCCCCACCCATCTCTGTGCAGTCGTTTGTCATCATCATTCACTTGCCTCCTCCTTGCTCTAGTCCGGGCATACAGGCATTCACAAGCCCTTTGGCCTTGCAGCCCTTCCTTGAATGTGCCACCACACCTGCCCACTATGAGCCTTTGCTCAGGCTGTTTTCCTGGCCTAGATTTTCCGCACCTTTCTTCATCCTTTCAACCTGGGGGACAGGGGAAGCCCTGGAGGGTCCTTTACTCTCTGTGCTCACTCACAGACCAGCACACTTTTCCTTCTGTGAAGGAAATCTGCTTCTCTGGTTAATTCTGGTTTGGGGTTTGGTTCGTTGGTTTACTCACCATTGTATTCATAGGACCTCATACTTAGAAGGTACTGCATAAAAAAAATGGTCATGTACATTTCTTTAGCCTTACAACAAAAAAACAAAAACAAAACTGCTGCTTTCTTGACATTCTCTTGAACCTTCTCCATCAGGCTTAGGATCCAGGCTGTGAGCAGAGAAGGGGAAGACCAGTTATGGGGCCACTCAGAAAGAATGGAAAGGAGAAACAGGAGGCTAGGAGGCCAGGGAGGAGGCTGTGGTGAAAGTCCAATGGGAGAGGGTGAGGCCTGAGCAAGAATGGACTCATGGAACAAAGATTTTTAAGGATGGAGCAGAGAGAGTAGGTGTTTGGTGGACCTGGTGGTGGGGGCTAGGGAGCAGGCCTGGGCTCTACTAGAATATGTGAGTGAGAAAGAACAAGAGAGCCAGCTAAGCTTAGTGGCTGGATAGATGGTAGAAGTGGGAAGAGAAAGGGGCTTGGAGAAGTTAAGGTGCTGACTACTGTTGGGTGTAAAGAATGTAGAGGTTGGGGCTCAGCACCTGTAGCTCAGTGGCTAGGGCGCTGGCCACATACACTGGGGCTGGAGAGTTCAAACCTGGCCCAGGCCTGCTAAACAACAATGACAACAACATCCGCAAAAATAGCTAGGTGTTGTGGCTGGTGCCTGTAGTCCTAGCTACTTGGGAGGCTGAGGCAAGAGAAATGCTTAAGCCCAAGCATTTAAGGTTGCTGTGAGTTGTGACACCACAGCACTCTACCGAGGGCGACATAATGAAGCTGTCTCAAAAAAAAAAGAATGTGGGAGTTGGGTTATCAGGGAGATCAAGCCTGAGCTCAAGGTAGAGATAAGCAATGGGTATAATTGCAGCCCTTGGAGCCCATGAGATCACCACAAAGGTGAGGGTAAAGGCCAGAGGAGGACCAAGCCCACAGGCCTAGGACACTTCAACATTTAAGGTCACCAAGGGGCCCATCACTTTCTTGTCTATCTCCCTCTAGGATGCCCAGAAGCTGAGGAGCCAGCCAACCTGGAGAGCTTCGGAGGCGAAGATCCCAGACCTGAGCTGTATCTATCCTAAGACCCCTCCCTTCCCCTCCAGTCCCACCCTGTGCCTTCCTGCCTGCTGAAGCCTGGGTAGGGATTGGGGTCCTTCCAAGAAGTGGGTGAGCTGTTTGCTAACAGCTCAAGGAGAACCAAAGAGTCTTTCTTCTATTTTTCTTTCTCCAGAAGAGCTATATTTCCCCACCGCTAGCATTTGCCCTAACCTGGGAAAATGAGGTAGGGGCTGTGGACAGTGACCCTGGCCCCTTCTCTATCCCCAGGCCTGCCACAGCTGACCTGTTGAGCAGCCTGGAGGACCTGGAGCTCAGCAACCGACGTTTGGCAGGGGAGAACGCCAAACTCCAACGAAGCGTGGAAACAGCAGAAGAGGGTTCAGCACGCCTTGGAGAGGAGATACTGGCCCTGCGCAAGCAGCTTCGCAGGTGGGCTGAGCCCTGCACTAACCATCCTGGATAACCCTGCCTCCTTCCTCCTTTCTGCAGCCCCAGCCTCTCTTTTCCACTTGTTCTCTGCATCTCCTGATCTCTTTGACCCTGCACCTGTCCTCCCTCTTTTTGTCTTCTCTCTCTCTCCTTTTTTTTTTTTCCTTTGAGATAGGGTCTCATTCTGTCTCCTGGGATAGAATGCAAAGACATCATCATAGCTTACTGCAGCCTCAAACTCCTGGGCTCAAGCAGTCCTCCTGCTTCTGCCTCCCAAGTAGCTAGGACTAGAGGTGCCCCACCACCACAAAAATAGCTAATTTTTCTGTTTTTTGTAGAGATGGAGTCTTGCTCTTGCTCAGGCTGATCGCAAACTTCTGGCCTCCTAAAGTGCTGGAATTAACAGGTGTGACCAACCACACCTGGCTTATCTTTCTCTTTTGTGTTTCTCTGGTTCATGTTGCTCAATCTCTCTGTTTTGGCCTATTTATCATTCTCTCTAGGGTTCATACCTCTCTTTGTTCTTCTCCTCTCTCTGATTCTCCATGTCATTGGCCTTTTCCTTTCTCTGGGCTCTGTTGTTCTTCTTGTCTGTCATGGCTCCCCTATTTTAGTCCCCTGATCACTCTAGATCACTGTCCCACCTCCTCAGTTGTTTAGGTTGAAACTGGGTCTCTGTACCCCACACAAAGTCTCTTTCCCCACTTTTCTCTCTGGCTTTCTACCCCTGCCCTGCAACTGGGATTTCTCTGTTGCTACTATCTAAGTAGATCTGTTTCCGTGCATCTCTCCATTCCTCTCTCTCATGTGGTCCATCTGGTCCTACCACCCATACAGTACCCAGCAGGCGCTGCAGTTTGCCAAGGCTGTGGATGAGGAGCTGGAGGACCTGAAGACTCTGGCCAAGAGCCTGGAGGAACAGAATCGCAGTCTTCTGGCCCAGGCCCGGCAGACAGTGAGTCTGACCCGAGGGAAGAAGTTGCCTTCTCCCTTCCCTTTCCTGGAGTGAGAGCAACAGAGTCTGACTATAGAGTGGGAAAGAGCAGTCACCTCACTTCCTCCCTCATTCCAAGTTCTGCTCATCCCAGACTTTCTCAACCCTACCTGGCATCCCTCTCATGAGAAGGGGACCTTAGGAGCCATCCAGTATCCCTGGACCCATCCCCTTAGCCCCATTCTTCAATGACCCAGAACCTGGTTATGTTCCTGGGGGTGGAAGAAGGGTAATTTGGGGGCAAGAAGGCTGGAAATGAAGCCTTTCTGCTCTCTCTGGATTGGTCAGGAAAAGGAACAGCAGCATCTGGTGGCTGAGATGGAGACTTTGCTGGAGGAGGTGAGCTGAGGCCCAGTACCCTCCCCCACCTCTTCAGCAGTACTTAGGGTCTTCCTATCCCTATTCTCTACTGTCCTCAATACCCAGCATCCTAACTGGAGAGACCTTAGAATCTCAGTAGTGTGGTAATGTCCATTAGTTCTCCATACAGTGTAAGAACTAATATGGTTGACAAGAATGTGGGGAGTAGGCGATGCCTGTGGCTCAGTGGGTAGGGCGTCAGCCCCATATACCAAGGGTGGCAGGTTCTAACCCAGCCCTGGCCAGCTAAAACAGCAATGAGAAATGTAACAAAAAATAGCCAGGCATTGTGGCTGGTGCCTATAGTTCCAGCTACTTGGAAGGCTGAGGCAAAAGAATCACTTAAGCCCAAGAGTTGGAGGTTGCTGTGAGCTGTGATGACACAGCACTCTACTGAGGGCAACAAAGTGAAACTCTGTCTCAAAAAAAAAAAAAAGAAGAAGAAGAAGAATGTGGGGAGTAAAACCAGCCTACATGGGTTCACATTGAGGCCATCCACATAAGCATGAGCCAGTCCTTCTCCTCTATGTGCCTCAGTATCCTCATCCATATAAGGGTAAAACAATGGCATCTCCCTCCTTGGGTTGTATGAGATTTAAACCAGAGAATATTTATAAAGTCTTGGCCACAAGGTAAGACACATAGGATTTGCTCACTGAAAGTTACCTAACATCATTTATATATTAATATTTTTATTTTATTTTATTTATTTATTTTTTTTTTGTAGAGACACTCTATTGCCCTTAGTAAAGTGCCATGGAGTCACAGCTCACAGCAACCTCCAGCTCTTGGGCTTAGGCGATTCTCTTGCCTCAGCCTCCCAAGTAGCTGGGACCACAGGTGCCCACCACAGCACCTGGCTAATTTTTGATGCAATTTGGCCGGGGCCGGGTTTGAACCCGCAGCCCTCGGTATATGGGGCCGGCGCCCTACTCACTGAGCCACAGGCGCCGCCCTTATATATTAATATTTTTAATGGCGAAAAGATAATAAGCTTTAGAATCAGCTCTGTGTTCAATCCTATCTCTGCCACTCACAGAACAGGCAGGCTATAAGGATGTGACTTTTCCTTTCTGACCCTTAGTTTTCTCTAAGAACCAGAGAGAAGGGCATCTATTCAGTAGAGTTATTATGGGGATTAATCACCCAGGAACTAGCACAGCATATGAAGAGATCCAATTCAATCCATGTCTGAGTCAAGCCCCATTCTATCTAAGACAGAAAATATCAATTTAGTTTGTTCTGGGTTCACCTAATTCTTTTAGGTTGAAAGTGAAACTCATCAGTTAACAATGAAATTCCTCACTGCCCTGGTCTTAAAGTGGTTTCTAAGTTGCGAAGACCTACACAGGCTCCTAGTGCTCCAAAAGGCTGTTGGTCTTCAGTCAACATTCTCTCTGCTATTCATGAGATTCATGTTCTTTATCCCATCTGGTTCTCATCCTTTGTCACCACTACATGCTGATACCCACAGGAGGCCTGCATTGACTTTGGATATCTAGGCCTCACTGCATCTGCTAGTGACATTCCCCTCATCTGGGCAGGGGCTCTTGGTTGGCCAATTCTACACCCTTCCAGGGCCACAGAGGAAATTTGGCTGCTTTCTTACGAAAGCCCATAAAGGCCTCACTGGGCCTTCTCCACCTCTGTTCTTCACATAGCCAACCCTATTATCCTCATGCCTTGGTGATTCCGAGACTGAGATGGCAAGGGGACACAGAGGTTCTGTGGTTCTGCATTCATCCCCTCTATTCCTCACAGCTAACCTTCAGCTTTGGGGAAGGCTGTTTCCATTTTTAGCCTATTACTTTCTTCTCTGACTCTCCTGTACTATTCTCCAAGCTCTAAGGATCTCTGCCTAGTCTGGGAAGATCATGTATTCCTCCCTCTTTGCACTGTGGCTTTTACACTAAAATCCAATTTTTTTTTCTACTATTCTCTGGCTCTTCCACAAAAATTCCCCATTTGGGGCAATGAGAGTCTCAACAGCAGGATGACTGCCACAGTGTGAAGCATGGAGTACAGATGAAATGTGACTATTTCTTCCAGAACGAGGAAAATTTCAACAACAAAAAAAATCAAAAATACAAAACAAAACAAAAAAAGAATGAGGAAAATTTTTCCCTAAAGCTTCCTAGCAGAACTCCTGTTTCCAGCTCATTGGCACCCAACAATCATAAGCAAACTACTACTACTGCCTGGCACAGGTTAGATGGCCACTGATAGATCCAGAACACTTTCAGCTCCAAGGAGGAGACCCCTGAAGAAACAGTGGCTCAGTCTGCAGGACACTCATTTCCTTAGCAAGAAGTTTTGCAGGTGGTAGACCAGGGGATGATTTGGTGACTACCTATGGCCTCATGATCACAGATGGCTACACCAGCTCCCAACTTCATGTTCTCATTCAAAGCAGGACAAAGGGGGGCAAAGGGGCACCAGCAAATGCTCCCTTTTCATCAGAAGGAAAAAGCTTTTCCAGAAGTCCCCACACACCCACCATAGCACTCCACATACCCACACACACACAGTGGCCAAAACTGGATCACATAGCACCCTCAACAGCAAGATGAAGAGGGGAGAGTATCTGACCTTCTTCAGCCACTAGAATGGGAGCCAAACAAGCAAGAAGAAGTGAGAATGGCTGCTAGGTTGGCTAACCAGCTAAACTTCCTGAATCTGCCAAGATTTCCATCTTAACTCACCCCCAGGACTAGAACTGAGACCCACCTTCCCTCAAATGTGGAGAGTGGGTTCCCTGGACAAAAGCTGAAGAAGGAATAAGCATAGTGAATGGCAACCAGCAATCTCTGTCCCACCCCCCCCAGCAAGGCTTGCTGCCAGGTCAAGTGCCTTGAACAGCACCTGGGACATGCTAGGCGCTCGATAAACTAGAGCTATTCTTGGTTCCCTCCCCTCCACTTTTCCCTTTTCTGCAGCTGCCTACAGAGCATCTATAAATCGAGTTCTCAAGTTACAGAAGAAGAATGCTGGAGTAACAAGACACTCAGACAATCTGAAGGTCCAGGCAGCCTTCCTATGGAAAACCTACAGGGCTGGCTCAGGTTACTGCAGAAGGAGGCAGGAGCAGCTGAGTAGCCAGGTTCCCTGCGGAGTGGCCCAGGATCTGGCCTGCAAATCCCTACCAGGTGGACAGATGTTGACTCAGCACTCCTGGCCTGTCCTTCCTCTGCCCTTCACCTGGCAGCCCAAGTCTGCTGAGACTCAGAGAGAAAGGGTTGCTGACAGAGGACATGAAGATGCCTAGAGAGGGGGAGGGGCTGGCTTAATATCTGTTGGGGTGCCAGGAGGAGGGGTGTCCAGAAGGAACTCTGGACTACCTCTGTGCCCCCAAACACATTCCCTTAGTGACCATCTCAACTTGCAAGTTGCCCAGAAATTTTAGGCTTGAATTAAGGCCATTTTATTCTCAGGTCCCATTTCATGGCTAGTAAGAGCTGCCCACTTCTGCACAGTTGTTTTCCCAACTAAGTGTCTTCATCCTTGAAGATTCAGCACTAGCTCCTCAGGAAGCTTATTATCTGCTTTTCCAATGCCCAGGCCCTAGACCTCATCAGAGAATGCTTCATGCATTGCTATCATCTGCTTCTGCATCCATCTCTACCTCTCATGTACATACTCCTTGTGGCTAAGGATGAAGCTAGTTCCCTTTGCTCCTCCATTCTTACTCAGGGGTACATCTAGCTTGGAGAAGAATCTGAGTGTTAGAAATATAGGTTTTGGGGCTCAGTGCCTGTAGTTCAAGTGGCTAAGGTGCCAGTCACATACGCTAGAGCTGATGGGTTCGAATACAGCCCAGGCCTGCCAAACAACTACAACCAAAAAATAGCCAGGCATTGTGGTGGGCACCTATAGTCCCAGCTACATGGGAGGCAGAGGCAAGAGAATCACTTAAGCCCAGGAGTTGGAGGGTGCTGTAAGCTGTGACACCACAACACTCTACCCAGGGTGACAGCTTGAGGCTGTCTCAAAAAAAAAAAAAATCCTATATATATAGGATTTAAGGCTCGGCGCCTGTGGCTCCATTGAGGCACCAGCCACGTACACCTGAGCTGGCGGGTTCAAATCCAGCCCAGGCCTGCCAAACAACAATGCAGGCTGCAACCAAAAGATGGCTGGGCATTGTGGCAGGTGCCTGCAGTCCCAGCTACTTGGGAGGTGGAGGCAAGAGACTCGCTTGAGTCCAGGAATTGGAGGTTGTTGTGAGCTATGTGATGCCACCGCACTCTATTCAGGGTGACAGCTTGAGGCTCTGTCTCAAAAAAAAAAAAAGAAAAGAAATAATGATGGCCAGGTGCAGTGGCTCCCATCTGTAACCCCAGCACTTTGAGAGGCCAAGACAGGAAGATTGCTTGAGGCCCAGAAGTTTTAGATCAGCCTGGAAAAAATAGTGAGACCCACTTCTCTATAAAAAATGAAAAAATGGTGGCTGGGTGTGATGGTGCAAGCCTGTAGTCCTAGCTATTCGGGAGGCTGAAACAGGAGTATAACTTAAGCCCAGGAGTTCCTAGCTATAGTGAGCTATCACCTTGCCACTGCACTTGAGCCTAGGGCCACAGAACCTGGTCTCAAAAATGAAAAAGGATGAAAGAAACAGGGAGGAATGTAGTAAACATCACCACAGGGAACAAGAAATTCAAATGTACCAATCTTTTTTTTTTTTTTTTTTGAGACAGAGCCTCAAGCCATCACCCTGGATAGAGTGCTGTGGCATCACAGCTCACAGCAACCTCCAATTCCTAGGCTCAAGCGAGTTTCCTGCCTCCACCTCCCAAGTAGCTGGGACTACAGGCGCCTGCCACAACACCTGGCCATTTTTTGGTTGCAGCTATCATTGTTGTTTGGTGGGCCCGGGCTGGATTCGAAACCACCAGCTTAGGTGTACATGGCTGGTGCCTTAGCCTGTTGAGCCCCAGGCGCCGAGCCTCAAATGCACCAATCTTATAGGACAAATGATCTGATTACTTTCACAGATGAAGCGCCTACAGAGTACTGGGGTGTGGGAGAAATTAGACAAAAAGATACGAGATGTTTCAACCAAAAGCAATGATGGACCTTATTTGCATCCTTATTCAAATAAACTAAATGTAAAGAGACAATCTGTGAGACAACCACAGTGAAAACAGAGCACAAACAGGGCAGCATGAGATGATACTAAGGAATTATTAATTTTGTTAAGAGTGATAATGGTATCATGGTTTTGCTAAAAGAAACAAATCCTTAAGGCTGGTTTCAGTGGCTCATGCCTATAATCCTAGCACTCTGGGAGGCTGAGATTGGTGGTTTGCTTAACCTCTCAAATTCAAGACCAGGCTGAGCTATAGTGAGACCCCGTCTCTAAAAACTAGCCAGGTGTTGTGGTGCGCACCTGTATTCCCTCCCACTTGGGAGGCAAGAGGATTGCTTGAGCCCAAGAGTTAGAGGTTCCTGTGAGCTATGAAGCCACAGCACTCTATCGAGGGTGACAAAGTGAGGCTGTGTCTCAAAAAAAAAAAAAAGGAGCTAACACATGCAAAGTAATTATTATTAGTGCTAATCTTCAAATCAACCCCATGAAGCACGTCCTGTTTTATCTTCATTTTTATATATGAGGGATCCCCCTGAGGAATTAAAGTTGAGATTCCACCAGAATGGTTGGAGGAATTAAACTGGTTAAAACTATAAAGGCTGGGCTCGGCGCCTGTGGCTCGACGGGCTGGGGTGCCAGCCACATGCACCTGAGCTGGCGGGTTCGAATCCAGCCCCCGGGCCCGCCAAACAACAATGACGGCTGCAACCAAAAAATGGCCGGGCGTTGTGGCGGGCGCCTGTGGTCCCAGCGACTTGGGAGGCAGAGGCAGGAGACTCGCTTGAGCCCAGGAATTGGAGGTTGCTGTGAGCTGTGATG
>CAUYON010055571.1:0-14714 GCA_963573935.1 Arctocebus calabarensis
GCCGTGGCGTCACACTGCTCACAGCAACCTCCAGCTCTTGGGCTTAAGCGATTCTCTTGCCTCAGCCTCCCTAGTAGCTGGGACTACAGGCGCCCGCCACAGCGACCGGCTATTTTTTTGTTTTGCAGTTCGGCCGAGGCCGGGCTTGAACCTGCCACCTTCGGTATATGGGGCCGGCGCCCTACTCGCTGAGCCATAGGAGCCGCCCTAGTTGTTTTTTTTTGTTGCAGTTGTCATTGTTGTTTAGCTGGCTTGGGCTGGATTTGAACCCCCAGCCTCGGTGCATGTGGCCAGTGCTGTAACTGCTGAGCCTCACTTATGCCTTTTTTTTTTGGCTGGGCCAGGTTTGAAACTGCCACTTCCGGTATATAGGGCTGGCGCCCTACTCCTTGAGCCACAGGCACCACCCCTGATATATGCCTCTTAAAATTAAGATTTTTTTTTTTTTTTTTTGAGACAGAGCCTCAAGCTGTCACCCTGGACAGAGTGCTGTGGCATCACAGCTCACAGCAACCTCCAATTCCTGGGCTCAAGCAATCCTCCTGCCTCCGCCTCCCAAGTAGCTGGGACTACAGGCACCCGCAACAACACCCAGCCATTTTTTGGTTGCAGCCGTCATTGTTCTTGGGCGGGCCTGGGCTGGATTCGAACCCACCAGCTCAGGTGTATGTGGCTGGCGCCTTAGCTGCTTGAGCCACAGCACTGAGCCTAAAATTAAAATCTTAAAAGAAAAAAATCTAATCACCTGTTGTTGTTGTTGTTTTAGAGACAGTCTCACTTTATTGCCCTTAGTCGAGTGTCGTGATGTCACAGCCCACAGCAACCTCCAGCTCTTGGGCTTAGGCGATTCTCTTGCTTCAGCCTCCTGAGTAGCTGGGACTAAAGGCGCCTGCCACAACGCCTGGCTATTTTTTTTTTTTTGCAGTTTTTGGCCGGTGCTGGGTTTGAACCCACCACCTCTGGCATATGGGGCCAGTGCCCTACTCCTTTGAGCCACAGGCGCCGCCCAGCCTGACTATTTTTTGTTGCAGTTTGGCCAGGGCCAGGTTTGAACCTACCACCCTCGGTATATGGGGCTGGTGCCCTACTCACTGAGCCACAGGCACCACCCAATCATCTGTTGTTTTTGTTGTTGTTGTTGTTTTATTTTGTTTTTTTGAGACAGAGTCTCAGTTTGTCCCCATCCATAGAATGCCACAGCATCACAGCTCACAATAACCTCAAACTCTTGGGCTTAAGCAATTCTCTTGCCTCAGCCTCCCAAGTAGCTGGGATTATAGGCACCCTGCCACAATGCCCACCTATTTTTTTTTGTTGTTGTTGTTGTTGTTGCAGTTGTCATTGTTGTTTAGCTGGCCCAGGGTAGGTTTGAACCTGTCAGCCTCAGTGCATGTGGCCAGCACTGTAACCACTGTGCTAAGGGCACTGAACCTCCAGTCACCTGTTTTCTCTAATATGTAAGGCATTATATCTTTACAATCCTATTTAAAAAGACAGTGAAATGGCTTGGTGCCTGTGGCTCAATGGGCTAAGGCGCCAGCCACATACACCTGAGTTGGTGGGTTCGAATCCAGCCCAGGCACGCCAAACAACAATGACGGCTGCAACCAAAAAATGGCTGGGCCTTGTGGCGGGTGCCTGCAGTCCCAGCTACTTGGGAGGCAGAGGCAGGAGACTGGCTTGAGCCCAGGAATTGGAGGTTGCTGTGAGCTGTGATGCCACAGCACTCTACCCAGGGTGACAGCTTGAGGCTCTGTCTCAAAAAAAAAAAAAAAAAATACAGTGGAAAATCTTGCAGTTAGGTATTTTTTATAACCCTGTAATAGATACTGAAAGTTTTTGTGGGGGTATGATAAAACAATTGCTTAATTTCTTTCTAGAGGGGTTAGCCTCACTAGATGTACATAGACACACACACATTTTTTCCAATTAAATTACGTACAGCATAATAGTAACTTGGAAAGCCCTAAGGAAATATGAAATGTATGAGTAGTGAAGCAGTGAATATCTTTTTTGCAAGGTTGAAGAGTATTTATTTCAGTCATATCCTTTTTCCAAATATGTAGAAATTTCCTAGGTTCCAAATGCCTTTTAAAACATTTCAAATTTCAGATGTTTCTTAAGAGAATCAAGATTTCACTTCAGAGAATGGTGATGGTCATGTCTTCATTACTGTACCCACTTGTTAATTTCCTTCAATGACCAGGATGACCAGGAATGAAGAAAAAGAAATTTCAAAAAGAGTTAAGTGTTAACCTTAGTATGAAACAAAGCTATCTCTGGCTGTTATTATTATTATTATTTTTTAATCTTTTAAAAATTTGTTTATTTTCTTTAAAGGGGAAAGTGCGAACACAGCCCCCCCACTACCACAAATTATGCAGTCCAGTTTCCCACATTCAGGAAAATCGCAGGGGTCAGCACAGCTGGAGTGCAAGGGATGAGCCTCACCCTGGGAAAACCACCCTCATGATTATGGTTCTTTCCTGCCAGGTAAGTATCTCTGGCTGTTAGTTTAACATTTTGAAGACACACATTAGTTATACCGAATATCAGAAAAAGCATTCATATGCCACCCATGATTTAAGAGACAGAATGTGTCAAATGCAGTGGAAGCCCCTAGTATACCTTTCTCAGCTATGTTGATTTTGTTTTTTATTTTTGCTACATGTCGATCCATTCATAGACATCGCTTCATAAAATTATGCATAAAGCTTAGTTTTTCTCAAACAGTATGCTTTCTTGAGGATATGCACATTTAGATTTTTCTTGTATCTTTGCTCTTCATTGAATATTTTTGGATTCATGACTGTGAAATACAGTACACAATAAGTGCAGATAACTTATTGTGCACAGATGAGGGAACATGTGCATAACATGAGCATAACCACCATGCAGCTCTGGGACAGTCTTACCAGTCCCTGTGCATTTTCCTCTCCCCAGCTCCCAACAGAAGTACTCAATTTCCTGAGGTTTTTTTTTTTTTTAGAGACAGTCTCATTTTGTTGCCCTCGACAGAGTGCTGTGGAGTCACAGCTCACAGCAACCTCCACCTCCTGGGCTTAGGCGATTCTCCTGCCTCAGGCCTCCCGAGTAGCTGGGACCACAGGCACCTGCCACAATGCCCAGCTATTTTTTTGTTGCACTTTGGCCGGGGCTGGGCTTGCACCCACTACCCTCGGTATATGGGGCTGGGGCCCTACTCACTGAACCACAGGCACCACCCTCAATTTCCTGAGTTTTCTTTTTAATTGTTTATTTATTTTTATCCTCAGTTTTTGAACGATTCCCTTGCTTTTTTTCTTTTATAAATATTGTATCTTTTATCTATTTTTAAAGATAGTCTCACTCTGTTGCCCCAGCCTAGAGTTCCATGGCGTCATAGCTCACAGCAACTTCAAATTCCTGAGCTCAAGAGACCGTCTTACCTCAGCCTCCCCAGTAGCTGGAACTATAGGTGTGCGCCACCACGCCCAGCTAATTTTGCTATTTTTAGTAGAGATGGAGGGTTTCACTCTTGCTCAGGTTGGTCTCCAACTCCGGAGCTCAAGTAATCCACACATCTTGACCTCCCAGAATGCTAGGAATACAGGCGTGAGCCACTAGGCCCAGACAAACACTTTATTCAGTTTTACAAGTCTTTAAGCTTTCTATAAATGTTATTATTGTATATACTCTTTCACAGTTTGCTTTAGTTTTTGCTCATTGCTCTGTGTTTTATCTATGCTGATAGACACAGCAGCGGTTCTTTCTTTGTTTTTCCCCTGGTGCATGTACTCATAATGCTACTATATGAATACATCACAGTTTCTTTTTTTTTTTTTTTTTTTAGACAGAGCCTCAAGCTGTCACCCGGGACAGAGTGCTGTGGCATCATAGCTCATGGCAACCTCCAATTCCTGGGCTCAAGCAAGTCTCCTGCCTCTGCCCCCCACGTAGCTGGGACTACAGACGCACACCACAATGCCTAGCCATTTTTTTTTTTTTTTTTTTGGTTGCAGCCGTCATTGTTGTTTGGCGGGCCCGGGCTGGATTCGAACCCGCCAGCTTAGGTGTATGTGGCTGGCGTCTTAGCCCGTTGAGCCACAGGCGCCGAGCCCTTTTTTTTTTTTTTTTTTTGGAGACAGAGCCTCAAGCTGTCACCCTGGATAGAGGGCTGTGGCATCACAGCTCACAGCAATCTCCAAATCCTGGGCTCAAGCGAGTCTCCCGCCTCCACCTCCCAAGTAGCTGGGACCACAGGCGCCCGCCACAACACCCAACTATTTCTTGGTTTGCAGCCATTATTGTTGTTTGGTGGGGCCCAGGCTGGATTCGAACCCACCAGCTCAGGTGTATGTGGCTGGCGCCTTAGCCGCTGGCACTGAGCCCAGTTTCTTCATTTATTCTCCTTGGTGAACGTGAGGTTATTCTTTTTTGGTCACAAACAGTGCTTTCATATGTGATTACTTTATGCATATATGCAAATTTCTGTGGGCTTATCTACCTGGGAGTGAAATTACTAGCAAAGGGGACGTGCCTCTTTGACTCTACTAGGTATCACTAACTTGCAATGCTCGATACATTAAATTGTCGTTTTTATAATAATTTTTGCCAGTCTCATAGGCATAAAATAGTAGTGTCTCATTTTAGATATATGCATTTCCTTGATGATTTGTCTAATAGACCATTTAGTAAGATACTTATAAGAGAAAATCATTTCATTTTCTCATCTGTGGACTGTTTATATGCATAATTTTTGCTATTTTAAACATTTTTTCTTTTTTTGAGACAGAGTCTCACTATGTTGCCCTTGGAGGAGTTATGAGGCGTCATAGCTCACAGCAACTTCAAACTCTTGGGCTTCAGCAATTGATTCTCTTGCCTCAGCTCCCATGGTGCCCACCACAATGCCCGGCTATTTTTATTTTTTTATTTTTTGAGACAGAGCCTCAAGCTTTCACCCTGGATAGAGTGCTGTGGCATCACAGCTCACAGCAACCTCCAATTCCTGGGCTCAAGTGAGTCTCTTGCCTCCGCCTCCCAAGTAGCTGGGACTGCAGGTGCCTGCCACAACGCCAGGCCATTTTTTGGTTGCAGCCGTCATTGTTGTTTGGCGGGCCTGGGCTGGATTCGAACCCACCAGCTCAGGTGTACGTGGCTGGTGCCTTAGCCCACTGAGCCACAGGCGCCGAGCCAATGCCCAGCCATTTTTTGATTGCAGTTGTTTAGTTGGCCCAGGCCAGGTTTGAACCCCGCCACCCTTGGTGTATGTGGCTGGCGCTGTAATCTATGTTATGGGTGCCAAGCCTATTTATTTATTTTGAGACAGAGTCTTTATCATCCTTAGTAGAGTGACGTCATGTCACAGCTCATAGCAATCTCAAATTCTTGGGCTCCAGTGATCCTCTTGCCTCAGCCTCAGCTGGGACAACAGGTGTCCTCTACAATGCCCAGCTATTTTTAGACACAGGGTCTCACTCTTAACTCAGGCTGGTCTTGAACTCCTGAGCTCAGGCCTTTGAATCAATAGTTTTTTTTTTTTTGAGACGGAGCCTCAAGCTTTCACCCTGGGTAGAGTACTGTGGCATCACAGCTCACAGCAACCTCCAACTCCTGGGCTTAAGCTATTCTCTTGCCTCAGACTCCCAAGTAGCTGGAACTACAGGCGTCTGCCACAACGCCCAGCTATTTTTGGTTGTAGTTGTCACTGTTGTTTGGCAGGCCCAGGCTGGGTTCAAACCCACCAGTTCTGGTATATGTGGCTGGTGCCTTAGTTGCTTGAGCTATAGGCACCAAGCCGAATCAATAGTTTTTTATATCCAGATACACATCTTTTATCATTTCTTTGTGTTACAAATGTCCTTTCCCATTTGTGGCCTGTCTTTTCACTTTTTTTTGTTTGTTTTCTTTCTTTGAGACAGTGTCTCACTCTGTTGCCTAGCTGGAGTGCAGTATGCAATCATAGCTCATAGCAACCTCAAATTCCTGGCCCAAGTGTTCCTCTTGTCTCAGCCTCCTGAGGAGCTAGGGCTACAGGTGAGCACCACCACATCCAGCTAAATTTTCTATTTTTTGTACAGTAGGGGTCTTGCTCTATTGCTCATGCTGGTCTTAAATTCATGGCCTCAAGCAATCCTCCAACCTGGGCCCCCCAAAGCACTAAGATTACAGGTGTTAATCTACAGCACCAGACTCTTCATAATTTACATTAATTTTCAGTGTAGTTGAATTATCACTCTTTTGGGTAAGTATTAATACTTTTTTTTATCTTGTTTAGGAAATCTGTCCTTACCCACAAGCTCTTAGAGATATCTTCCTGTGTTTATGTCTTCTAAAAGCTTGTTTTCAGTGTGCCAGAGCAGCCACGCAGGCTAGACAAACCATGTGGCCACAGGGTAATAGGTTCCCTGGTGCCACTGCTGTGGTGGCCAAACCTCTCAAAGTACACTTGGCACTGGAGTGGGCTGGACTTGGTCTCACACACTAGCTCCTACAGTGTCTGCCCCCTTCCTCAGGCCCCAGCCCCCATGACACCCCTGGATCATTACCACCCCACCACCATCCTGTCTAAACACTGCCTCTTACCGCATTTTAAGAGCCTGTTTGGATTAGGCCTTTAATATTGGTTCTATAAACAAAAAAAGTAATTTATAAAATGAAAAAGATAAAATATGGTAAATATTCATTTTTAATTAAAAAAATTTTTTATTCCTCTAGTACAACAAGGCAAATGACAAATATTTAAAACTGAAGGCAGCTCTAACAAAATTTTGAGAATTCACCGGTACAAGGATGGTTTTATTATTCACTGAGAAATGCAACTCAATATTATATTTGGTTTATTAGTATTTATTAAAAAATTAACTTTTTAAATTGTTAAGTTTTTTCTTAATTAAATTTGCATATATGAAGAAAATTAACACACCTGGGCAAGTTATAGAATAAAGACTCGGGCGGCTCCTGTGGCTCAGTGAGCAGGGCGCCGGCCCCATATACCGAAGGTGGCGGGTTCAAGCCCGGCCTCGGCCAAACTGCAAAACAAAAAAATAACCGGGCGCTGTGGCGGGTGCCTATAGTCCCAGCTACTAGAGAGGCTGAGGCAAGAGAATCGCTTAAGCCCAAGAGCTGGAGGTTGCTGTGAGCAGTGTGACGCCACTGCACTCTACCCAGGGCGATAAAGTGAGACTCTGTCTCTACAAAAAAAAATTAAAAAAAAAAAAAAAATAGAATAAAGACTCACGCGTATGTGGAATTATGACTGCTTTCGACAATTACTGAAATTTCTTTAACCTATGTTTGAATATATAATAGAATGAAGACAGCCACAAATCTTGCATTCTCAAAACAGCACACAACTAATAAGTAATTTATTTCCTCTAAAACTTCACTGAACAATTCCAAGCAGTACAACAAAACATTAAAAGCTTCCATGGTCATCCTAAGAACTAGACAGTCTTCTTTGATTTTTTCTTCTCTGCGTCTTCCTTTTCTCTTTCTATTTCAGTTACTTGTAATTCAATTTCTTTAGCACTAAACATCTGAAAAGAGAAAATATTTTAAAGAACAAACTTTAATTAAATCATAATTATCTAAATACACAAAATGAAGAAAGCTAGTATTTTATAAATTTATATTATCTATAACTTTGTATTTTATAACTTTAAATATATAATGAAATGTTTTAAAATGTTCAAACACAATTATGGACAAAAATAGACCTCTGATGTTTCCATTATTATTGTGCTAAAAAAGAAAGCAGAGGAAAAGATGATAATCACATTATATATCTTACATATGTATATAACTCTGAAAACTTTTTTTTTTTTTTTTTTGAGACAATGTCTCATTCTGTTCCCTGGGTAAAGTGCTGTGGAGTCCTAGCTCACAGCAAACTCAAACTCTTGGGCTCAAGTGATCCCCTTGCCTCAACCTCCCCAGTAGCCAGGACTACAAGTGCCCACCACAATGGCTGGCTAGTTTTTTCTACTTTTAGTAGAGACTCTTGCTTTTGCTCAGGCTGTTTTCGAATTCCCTTTTTTTTTAATTAACTAATTTTTTTTAAATTCCTTTTTTTTGTTTGTTTGTTTTTTGGCCAGGGTAATGCCCTACTCCTTGAGCCACAGGCGCCGCCCTGTTCTCGAATTCCTGAGCTTAGGCAGTCCACCTGCCTCAGCCTCCCACAGTGCTAGGATTACTGATGTGAGCCACTGAGCCCTGCTTGAAAACAATTTTTAATGCAAAACTCATTTTTATTCACGAGTAAATAACTCATTATTGAACTCCCTGATTCCATAATACTGTGTGATTCTCTGACAGTGCTTAACTATTTTATCAGCCTATAGCAAAGCCAAAAGAGGTATAGGAGAGATGATTTACACTACTTTGTTTATGTCTCCCTCACTAAGCAGGAAGCAAAAAGAAATTTTATTTTCTAAGAATTTGCAATGTGTTTCAATTTTCTCTTGCACTGCTTACAAGTAGATACAAGATTACACAAGTAGATACAAGATTACACAACTGCCACTATAAGACTACTGCACTGAAATCAAGACATTTATATAGGAACATCAAAATTTAATGATTTTAATGCTGAACAGCATTATTTATCGGTTTCCTATCTATGAAACTGATAAATGAATAACCAAATTTATAGGAAGGCGAATTTTTAATGTTAGAGATGAAAGGGATTTTAGTAATTAGTCCATCACCAAATTTTACATATACAGAAACTGAGATTCACAAAGTTAAATTATTTGGTCAAAGATCGAAGAGGGATTAACCCTGTCTCTTTTTCAACTCTAGAATTCTTTTCATTTCACTAATAATATATGCATCAGAAAACTCATATTTGTCAATAATCTATGTAAAATGATGAGTAATGAATTTACTCATCAAGCAATTACTAAGATTTCCATGGGCTTTGAAAATAAAATGGAACAATAGTTCTTACCTGCCATTAAGGAGTCCACAACTTAGTGGAGAAAGCAGACATATAAAGAGATTATATTACAAGAAAAAAGGGATGGGACATTCGGGGGAAGAGTCAAAGGAGCCTTCTTTTTTTTTTTAACCTCTGGTACCTCTGAAGGTGACTTTATTTGGAAATAGGATTTTTTTTTTTTTTTTTATTGTTGGGGATTCACTGAGGGTACAAGAAACCAGGTTACACTGATAAAAGAAGCCTTCTTAAAATGGAGTCCAGCATAGTGAAATTAAGGAAACAGCCAACTACACCAACTAAATCCTCCCCTTGCGCTATGTGCACACAATTATAAAAAATCAAATGGCATTAAAATCTTATAATGAAATACAGTGGTCTCTTGTTCCACCCACCTCACATCACCTCCAATCGGTAATTTACTACTCATGGCAATCATATTCAATTATTTTAACTGTTCCTTCTGGTATCACCTTCATATTTCTAAGCATTATACTTTCACTGCTATTTCTTCATTTCAATTTCAGATATTATCCGATGACTTCCTAGCATTACATGTACTCCTGATCCCCAACTCACCCCACTCTGCTGTTGTGCAACCTCGTGATGAAATACCTGTGCATGGAACTTTTTCAAGTGCTCTGCACTTCATAACTCATGTCCTACATTTCCTTCTAGGAAATTTTCCTCTATTGTTTCTTTGATAAGTTGGATTTTTTTTTTTTTTTTTGAGACAGGGTTTTACTTTGTCACCCTCAGTAGAGTGCTGTCATAGCTCACAGCAACCTTAAACTCTTGAACTCAGGTGATGCTCTTGCCTCAGCCTCCCAAGTAACTGGGTCTACGTGCCACAATGCCTGGCTATTTTTAGAGACAGGGGTCTCACTCTTCCTCAGGCTGGTTCTGTTGCAGGAAGACAAGGCCCAATGTAGAGAAAGAGCACCCAGACACCACCTTTGTAAGAGGAAGGGCTTTATTCACCAGCTGGGAGCTTACGGCATAGAAGAATTCCAAATGGCCGCGCTCCCCATCTGGCTTGATTTTTCCGTTTTTATCTACAGTCAAAAAGTTCCACCCCACAGGTACCCTTCTCATTAGCCAGTTTGAATCAAATGGGAGATGCTATTCCAGCCCCTACAGAACTACAGGATTTCACAGAACTTTGAAATTTCCAAGTTCCAGGAAGTTAAGTTTATATATTCCTAAGGGCTGAGTCACCATGGAGAGGACCCTGCAAGTGTATCCTTGTGGTCTCCTTGAGAAGACCTGTTCTCCCAGACCTCACCCTTCTCGGGTATCTTCTCTCAATCTGAGCCTGATTCTTTTACCTTGAATGCATATCCCTCTCCCACGATATACAAAGATGGTGTTGTGAAGGATGATGAAGCTGGTTCTGATCCAGAGGCCCTGTCATACACTTCAAGGTGGCTACCCGACATGGCTGCCCTTTCCTTAGGAGCGGGCCCTGGATTTGCTAGAATCAGTACATATTCCATCTGAGTCAGGCGACCAAGACGTGTGTATGTGCACCAGGAGGGACTTTCCAAAAATCCCCATAAAGGGAGCAGCCTCATCTGGGAGGTACGGCTCATTTTTCCTTTCTTTGTCTCTTCTTTCTGTTGTTTGGAGCCTGAAGATAATTAAATAATTTTCCCGCAGTTATCTTGGACCCTGTAGATAAACGCCTCACCTTAGAATGGTGGGAAAGAAAGGAAAGGAAGGAAAAAAGGAAAAGGTGAGAAGAAAGAGAACGAGGAAGGGGAGAAGGAGGGCAAGAAGGAAGGCAGACAGAAAGGGAGGGAAGAAGGGAGAGAAGGAAGGAGGGAGGGAAAGAAAAAGGAAGAAAGGGGGAGAGGGAGGAAAAAAGTGGGGGGAGATGGCGGGAGGGAAGAAGGAAGGGAGAAAAGAATGGGGGGAGGGAGGAAGGGAAGGAAGGAAGAAAGGAAGGAAAAAAGGCAGAAGGAAGGAAGGGAGAGAGGGAGGGAGGGAAGGAATATGGCCTAAGTCCCGGAAGACACTGAGAGCTGCCATACAGGACTTGGCTCTCTGATCATCAAACTTGTTTTATATGAAGGAAAAATAAATTTCATCTTGTTTTAGGTGCTATTATTTTGGCATTTTTAGTCATCTGCAGCCTGATCTAATGCTAATGAATACAGATCTGCCCTCAAGTAGCTCCCAGTCCTGTAGGGAAGATGAACATGCAGCAAACAGATCTGATTCAAGTCAGAGGTGGCCACAGCCCTGAGCAAAACTGAGGAAATAGCTCCATTCATCCTTCCACAGCCCTGACAACAAAATCCACAGGCCAGGGCGTGCTCTCTGTGTAACGGCAATGGATAAGCTGTCTGTTCCGAAAGGCGAACGCATCCATTTCAATTAGATGTGCCCAGTGCTAGGATTGTAACCAATTAATCCTGCCCATCTGAAGGCTGATTAGTGGGAATATTTGGGTGAATGGATAATAACAGGCTAATAAGCCCGCTATCCAAATGCCGCTGCACGTCTTTTTTGACACAATATTGTGGATGCATTTGCAGCATCTGTGACTAATCTGTAAGTGGCGGGAGGCCCAGTTTGCAGAGCGGCAGAGGAACAGGGCTGAGGGCTGAGGGCTGAGGGCTGCTGGGGTCTCAGCAGATGGAGCCTGCTCTGCTAGTTCTCAGCTTCTGTGCTTGGACCCAGGCACCCCAGCCTCTTGCTCTAAGGCGCTCTTCTGCTTCCTGAAAGGTGGAGACCTCCAGTGCAGCCAAGGAGACTGGATAGGGCTGGGAGGCACGAGGTCTCTGCTACGGTTCTAGGTACACCTGAATGTGCTGGTGTCTCGAGGTGTGTCCTGTGCTCCACATTCGTATTACTCATGATCATATCGAAACAAACAGCCTTACTTCTTCCTCCTGGTACGTGCACACAGTCTCCCTGCTGTGTGCATTCTTCCCCACCACTCTCTGCCTGTTAGCTTCTTCCCACTCTTTAGGTCTCTGCTGCTTCAGGAAAGCCATCCCCAGCTACCCTACACCTAGGACCCTGTGCTTCCCTTGTCCTCATATACATCGGGTAAGTATTTACTAGTCCTCCCCCTCCACCCCATTCTAAGCTCCATGATGACGAAAGTCACGTCTGATTGCTCGCAATTATTTCCCTAATCCCTGGCATAGTGCATGGCACAAGGAATACAAAATACAAAATAGCTTTGTTAAATAAAACCTTATTCTGCGCACTCCATCAAACTGAGTATGAGGCAAATGGAATCTAGGACAGGAAAAAAAAAAACTGTTTTGCAAACCTCCAAATTGATACACAAATGTGAGGAATTAGGAGTAATGAAAAAGTCCTTGAAGGTACAGAAAGAGGCATTTCAATTTTTCCACGAGATTCACACTTGCTCAATGTGTCACCAATAATTACTCTAGCTTTTCCTTCCCTCATTTGTTGTAATTAAGACACAGTGTTTTCATTAGGGGAGGAAACCAAGGGTTAGAGCAACAGAAATCATGCAGGGTGCAAACCTGGGTGCCATGGCACACGAGTTGTGTGGCGGAGGACAAACCATGCACCCCTTCCAAGTCTCAGCTTCCTCCTCTGTACAATGGAATGGAAATCTCCACTGCTGAGCTCACAGGTTGTTGTAAGAATCAAACAGAGTTAATGTGTGTAAAATAGCTTGTAATTTGTAAAATGCTATGAAAGTGTCAGTTCAATAGCTTCCTGCTGGCTTCTCTCCCAAATAGGCAGTGGATATTAGAGCTCATAGTTTCAATCCCTAAATCCTACGGAAGAGGATGGAGGTAAAGGAGAACATGGAGCGTCAAATGCATTTCTTCCTCTAATTAACTAAATGTTCTCTGAGCATCTAGTGTGTGCAAGGCACTGTGCTAGAAACTAAGGCATGAGATTGGCAGATCAAGGGCGCCCTCCCTGCCAAGTCCTTCCATGCTGGGGGTGAGTGGTGGAGGGGGCAGCCAGGGGAGCACTGCACCACTAGGGGGCAGGTATCTCTGCACAGCTCTGAGCTCCAAGAAAAGCAAAGGTGGGCACTGGCCCTGGAGTGATGGTTCAAACTTGAGCCTGAAGGAACATCTGGAAAGGTGAAGGATTCAGTTTTGCAGGGATTATAAACAGGAAAGCAACCAGGTCAGATTTACCAGTGAAAAGAACACTCTGGAAACAGCCCAGAGGGCAAAAGCCCTGATGAGGATGATGGAGTCTGACCAGAGGATGGTGGAATCTGTCCAGAAATTTGGAAAGAAAAATAGAAAAAGAAAGATCATGACAGGGTGGGAGAGGGAAACGATGGGGGGATCAGGAAGGCATAAGAATTGAAGATGTGAGGAGAGAGTGTTTAATAAGAAACTTACCTATATTTTGATTTTCTTTTTCTTAATTTTTTTCTATTAGGATATTTTTTTCTCTTAACAATTTTTTTATTAAATCATAATTGTGTACATGAACGCATTTATGGGGTACAAAGTGCTGACTCCCACTCTAGGGCACTCCCCTAGGTGAGTAGCCTCTCCAACCTGTAGTTCCCTCCTTTGTAAAAAGGGGGCAGCAACACTCACCTCCTTCCTGGGAATAGGACAATTTGTCCTAGATATAGTCCTGGAAGAAATCTGGGTTTGTGATGTATTAAAAATAAGGAATAAACAAATAAGTGCTCACTCAGAACAATTATCTCCTTCCTCATGGTCGAGGAAGCCATGTGGTCCACCCGCCAGCCGCCCACACTGTAAGGGATTGATCCTCAGGTCTGGTATGCTACCCTTCAGGAAATAAACAAAAAGTCTCATTTTTGAAGAGGAAAAGACAGTGTCATCTCCTTTCCCTAGAGGTCTTGGGCACCGCCTGGCCTATGTCCCTGGGATGCAGTAGGTGCTTCTAAGACATGGCCCATGAGAGTGGCTGTTAACAGTGACAATCTCTTCATGGCAAACATGGCACATGAAGCTCTTTGGCTGACAGCCTCTCATCTGTATATCTCAGAGACCCCTCTCCAGTGACCTTGCTAGTATCAGCACCTAACCAAAAAGTAAAACGGAGCCCAAAGGTGATCACATGTACTCACTGGTGTCTCCCAATGTGGCAGGCTCTGGCAGAAGAATGAGATAATCTCCCATTTCAAAACATTCTCAGACCTCTAGGACTACAGACAGGAGCAGTGGTACCTTGACTACAGGAAGTTCAGTGTCATGGTGCATGTCCATTCAGGATGGTATGCATGTACACACTTAAGATGTTTACACAATTCAAATGGTGAGTATGAAAGCTACAACAGACTCTCGCAGAAGCTGAAACTTAAATCACAATCAACATCAGTTCCTCTGGCATATGCAGAATCAAATAAAGAGTGCGTCCTCCAGCTAGAGAAAACAGTGTGAACAAAGACTTTGCAGTTAAAACACCGTACAGCATCTTAGTTGCTATAAGAAGTTCATGATGTCTAGTGCAGATAGAAAATGTGAGGACAGGAGTGGTGGGAGAGGGTGAAGTTGCCAGGTTTAGATCCTAGATATCCTGAGAAGTGAGTCGCTGGTGCTAGCTTAATTCCTTTTTTTTCTTTTTTTACATGTATTTTATTATTCTTCATTACATTATTCCCCCCCACCCCCCAGTGGTAAGACAGAATTTATTTACAGAAAAGAATATAGAAAACACTAAAGCTCCTGGTAGAGGGAGAGAATTCTAGTGGGGAGAGAGAAGCTCTCTCCGTTTCTCTCCTGGTCTTTCCCCATCTCCTCCTTTAGGCCTTTAGTCTCAGGGTATATATAGGTGTATGGGTTCCTTGGCCAGGAAA
>CAUYON010055575.1:0-14554 GCA_963573935.1 Arctocebus calabarensis
TTTTTTTTTTTTGAGACAGATCCTCAAGCTATCACCCTGGATAGAGTGCCGTGGCCTCACAGCTCACAGCAACCTCCAATTCCTGGGCTCGAGCGAATCTCCTGCCTCTGCCTCCCAAGCAGCTGGGACCACAGGCGCCCGCCACAATGCCCGGCCATTTTTTGGTTGCAGCCGTCATTGTTGTTTGGGGGGCTCAGGCTGGATTCGAACCCGCCAGCTCAGGTGTACGTGGCTGGCGCCCTAGCCCGTTGAGCCACAGGCGCCAAGCCGAGCCCAAGAGTTTTAAGGTTGCTGTGAGCTATGACACCAGGTACTCTAAGGCAAGTGACAAAATGAGATTCCTCCTCAAAAAAAAAAAAAAATAGTAATGGAACCAGAACCCAATGGGCAACAAACAAACAACAAAAGCTCAATTTCCAATTTGATAAGGAGGGAAGGGGGAGGGTACAAGAGCTCCTTAAGAGACACAGACATGAAGACACAGTTTTATTAGAAAGCAGTTCCCATCCTATAGCTTTTTTTTTTTTTTTTTAGACAGAGGCTCAAGCTGTCACCGTGAGTGCCGTGGCATTACAGCTCATAGCAACCACCAACACCAGTGCTCAAGCGAGTCTCCTTGCCTCCGCCTCCCAAGTAGCTGGGACTACAGGCGCCCATCACAACGCCCGGCCATTTTTTTGGTTGCAGCCCTCATAGTTTGGCAGTCCCAGGCTGGATTTGAACCTGCCAGCTCAGGTGTACGTGGCTGGCACCTTAGCCCATTGAGCCACAGGCGCCAAGCCCCATCCTATAGCTTTTAAAGGTAACTTTTAAATGGTAGCATTTCATTTTGCAATTCCTGTGACTCCGGTCACAAGTATTGAAATCCTTGGCACTTGATTGGTAAACCAGATGATGTTAAAGGAAACATGAGCCTCCGAAGAGATTAAGCAAAATTTCAGTCCCTAAAACATCAGAGAAGTACAAATTTAACAAGTCTAGTTTTTTAAAACTTGGAAGGATTTCAGCCATCTAACTCAAGGTATTAAATGATCTGCCCTAGGTCAAGAGACTACTTTGTGGCACAAAATCATCTTTAGAGAACATCACAAATTCTGCCCCTTATCAAATGAATTTTTTTTTTTTTACATGATCCTTTTCAGTCTGGAAAAACAACTTTAATTTGGAAAGTTTTAGAAAGGTCCCAATTTCAATTACAGGAAGCATCAAGGAGGCCTGAGATTGAAATTATAAGACTCACACTTTCAATTTGACTTAAGGAACCCTAGAGCTGGAAATAGAAGTGAAAGGGAAGCAAAACTGGTCACAAACATTAGCATACAAAGGCAGAAAAGTACGAGTACTGAGGAAACAAAGTGCGCACATTTATATTACACAAGACAAATATTCAGGGAACTGTTTCACCTATTGTTTAAGAAAAATCAATTTTGGTTTAAGACTAAACTACTGGGTTATACTCACCGAGTTAACATCCTATCACAATTAATTCACAAAACCTACTTATTTTTTATTTTTTTCACTGAGTTAGTTTTATGTCACATTATATCTTGGCTATTTGACTTTTATTTTTAAAAATATGTCCATCTCATGGAAGATAACATACAGGCCGAAGCTGGTCCCCAGTGCAAACAGGTGGTTTGTACTGCGTGCCCCATCTTTTCGGCCACATGACCCTATTCCTCATAATCTCACTTCTGAAGCATTATTTCCGGTGCCCCAGATGGCTCCACGCACGCCTCCTAGAACCACGCCAGAAATACAAAGATTACTCTGCCACATCTGGCTTCCAATGGAATGATAGCAGAGACCTAGGGAGGGCAGGCAGAGCGGAAACTCCAGCCTGGAAAACCGATAAGTCAGGAAGGTATGGGCTCTGCTCAACGCCCGACACCTAAATGTCACTCGGTAGAGATGTTGGTGTGGCATCACCCACGAAGGGCTGAGGCGGCGCGCGGGCGCCCAGGCGCTGCAGCCCAAGTGGGGCAGCGGAGCACACGCACCGGCCAGGCAGCGACCAAGGCCCAGGACCAGCTGGACGAGCCCCTCGGGCCCCCCTGAGGCCCCGCCCGGGCGACCTGAGCCGGGGGCGGGGAGGGGAAGCGGGGGCCTGACGGAGGGGCGCGGGCGGGGAGGCTGCGGGCGGGGCCGGGCCTAATCACATGGCGCAGACGGCACAGGCCGCCCGGCATCTCTTTCTTTTCTAGAACCTCGGCTCCATCCCGCCCCACCCTAGGCACCCCCGGGCCCCGGCCCCGAGCGGAATGAGGCCTCCTCCGCCTCGCAGAGACACTCACTTTTCGCCTACGGCCACCAGCTCTTTGCCTTCGCTGTTAGCGAACGCGTCAGTCTCCCCGGGGCTGTCCTTGGGGCCGGGCGCGGGCGGGGTAGCGGGTGGCGACGCCCCGGGCTGCGGCTGCGTGCCCCCCTTGCCCAGCTCCTGTAAGATCTCCGACGGAGAGCTGGACAGGCCCCGTGCGAGGGGCGCCGCCGGCCGGCCGCCCCCGCCCCACCAAGGGTGGAGTCGCGCGGCGGCCGCCGGGCCCGCGGCAGGACGGCCCCCGCCCCGGGGACGCCGGCACAGGGTGACTAGGGGCTGTGCCCGCCTCAGAACCGCGCTGACGGTGGCGGGCGACCTCAGGAGCAGGTTCCGCAGCATCGCCGAGCCTCTCAGCCGCATCATGCCGCCGGGTCCGTCAGCGCCCGCTCGACAGGGGAGGATGCTCGGGGCGTGGGCGACTGATTTCCGTAGGGAACGCGGTCTGTGGCGGGTCGGTGAGATGACAGAAGAAGAAAGGGTAGTGACGTGGGTATGGTTCCGGCTCCGGCTCCGGCTCCGGCTCCTGCAGTCGGTGCTACTGCAGTTTCCGAGGACACCCGCTACCAGTCTGCCTCTCTCCGCCGAGGGCTCCGCACTGAGGTTGAAGCGCAGGGGAGGGCTGAAGACATTCCGCGCTCACCCACTCGGGGGCGGGACGACGCCGGCGGCCTGCCCTCTTTGCCCAATCTGATTGGCTCAGACCTTCGACCTCTCTTGTGATTGGTAACTGGAAGAGTCTACTTTCTCTGGGCGCAGAGTGCAGGAGGAGTCGGGCGGAGGAGCGGTGGGGGCGGGGAGAGGGGTCAGACTGATGTATGAGGCTGGTGCGCCAGGTCGAGTACGCGAGCAACCGGTTCCCTCAAGCTGCGCCATCCGCGAGACTACCCTTGTTGGGTACTACGCGCGCAGGGCTCTCCTCATTTATGAAGTGGGTGAACTCCTTCTGGACTTTGGGGTCTCGAGCTCTTGCAGAGATGGCTGGACGAGAGCCCCTGCAGGCGAGGGCTGTGAGGTCGGCGGAGTGGCCCGGAGCTGGCATCTGTCCGGGCCGTCGGAGCTCTGGAGACTGACCCCAGTAATGCGGTCAAGGCGCGTAGCAGCTCCGAGGGCTGCGGTCTCGAGAAGGCAATCTGGGACGAGCTTTATCCCTCTCCCAAATGTAGCATTTGCTTGAAACTTTCCATGGTTGGCTACTACCCAGATGTGAAGTGTTTTGGAAAAAATGAGTGAAATCCTTTCAGCTATGCGATTTAAGCCATTCGAAGGGGGAGTGTTTGGAGGGGATCTGGAATACGGCAGCTTGCCTTTTTAAAAATTATTTTTTAAAAGATGTGCACTGATATTTCAAAAATGTTTTTGAACAACAGTGCTTCCAATAACGCTAGTTAGCTTGAAGGCAAAATTGTAGATAATTTCTATTCTAAAAACTGCTTTACAGTTTTAAAATGGAAGCATTGGAATACTAGTTCTTTAAATCGGTTCAGCCCAGTACTACATTACCCAGTTATCCTTAGCCAAGAATCTGATAAACTGAGTTATTCCCTGAGGCTGCGTATACAGTACACTCCAGAACAGAATGTTTTTAGACAATGTCCTAGAACATTAGGTTTAAATGTATAGATCCACAAAAGTTAATGGGAATATTTTTATGAAATGAGAAAGGTGTATATCAAATCATACCACCAGTAATCTAATGAATTTACTGACCCTTAAAATATTACATTAGATTAATAATTAGGAAATCTGGCTGTACGTACAGGTTATGTGACCTTTGGTATGTCACAGCCTTGCCATGATTAAGTTTTTTTCTATGTGCGCTTTAACCGGAAGAACATGGAAAGAGCTAATCACGTGTAAAGCACACTTTTTAAGAAGAAAAAAGGCAGTTAAGACAATTGCAGATTACTTAAATGGCTTGTGTTACTTGTCCAAAATTATTGATAAGAGTCAGAGTAATGATATTCAGGAAAAGGAACATCAGATTTTGGAGGCAAGGTAGCAAATAACTATCCCTGGCTTATCAATGACTTGGAAACTTTAATATTGTTCAGTATCTTAGATACAACTAGTTATCAATTTTAACTGTCTCCTTTATCTCACCCACACAAAAGTTAACAAATTCAGTTAATGTTTGCCTCTCAGTTTTTTCTTAATTTCTCTAATTTTCTAATGAAAATTTTTTCTAATGTTTAAAGGTTTAAATGCTTGCCCGGGTGTCCAACCTTTTTTCTTTTCTGCTGTGCATTGGAAGAATAAGAGTTATCTTGGGGGCTCCACACCTGTAGCTCAAGCAGCTAAAGGGTCAGCCACATACACCAGAGCTGGTAGGTTTGAATCCAGCCTGGGCCTGCCAAACAACAATGACAACTACACCCAAAAAGTAGATGGGCGCCTGTAGTCCCAGCTACTTGGGAGGCTGAGGCAAGAGAATCTTTTAAGCGCAGGAGTTAGAGGTTGCCGGAGGTGCTGTGAGCTGTGATGCCATAGCACTCTACCCAGGGTGACAGCTTGAGGCTCTGTCTCAAAAAAAAAATTTTTTTATATACATCCAAAAGCACACCTAAGCATCTACACATAGCGAGGGGGGGGGCGGATAAGGGGGGGAGGCTTTACAGTATTCCTATTAACGTGGTTAAGTTATGAGAGCTACTCTTGGACTTCCTCTTTGCTACTAGCTAGCTATGTGGACCCAACTCGTTGGTGAAATAAGCAATCAACCATCAAAAGGCAAATTGGAGTTTTTGCACTTTGTTTCTGCTCCAACTTAAAAGGTTCTCAAGCTTCTGTGTCCTGAGCTTCTATGTTCTTTTGAACATAGTATTTCAAGATCATAGTATAACCCAAAATTGCAGATCTTACCCTTCACAAAAACTGAAAAGAATATTTGTTGACGTAGAACTCAACCAAAAGTAATTAATACTCTTTTGACTAATGTCTTAAAAGAATTACCTACGCTTTTTTTTGTTTGGAATTCTTCTTTTGGGAGAATAGAGTAAGGTTCAGAAAACCTCTAAACAAACTTCTACTACTACTTCCCATTCTTCTGTTGGTTTCCTGCTTTAACTGGCCAACTTCCTATCCTTGCTGATAAACTCTGCCAAACATGACATTTTTCCAGCACTGAATATAGATGTTTTAAAACAAGTTTGATAAATCACTTATCTATAAGATGGGAATAATATTGATACTTGTAGAGTGTATATGAGGAAAAAACGAAAAATGAACAATACCTATAAGGCTCCTAGAACAATGACAGTAGTATTCTGTGTTAGCTATTATAATTATCATCCCACAGGTAAATAAGTTTGATGTATTCTCACATCCATTATTGAAAAGTCAAACAGAATTGTTGTAAATCACTTAATCATAAGACATTGAAGGAGAATCCAGTGCCCCAAAATGATATCACTTGCTTACTTCATTTTTAGAAAACAAACCAATAATTTCCAAAGTATCTTAAAATAGAAAGAGACTGCTGCAAAGACAGTCAAATTAATAAAAGCTGGGCTTGGTGCCCAAGGTAATAGCTATTTACAAACAACAACAACAACAACAAAAATACTAAAGGAGAAAGAATAGCTAGCTAGGAAATAAAAAGGCCTTGGCTGTGCATGTAACATATAAATACCCTAACATATAGCAATTAAATACAAAAATATATCATTTGCCATCTACATAAATGAAATTAAACCTCTGTTCATTGTGACAACTCATAAAAATGGCAAGAGATTTTCATCAAATTTGAGCAGTACCATGGAGTGGTCTGGCTTAAAATACTAACTATATGAACTTCTTATTGATTTTACTGATGGCTGGAATGGGAATAGGGTGGAAAAAAAAATTAAAATTAAAATTAAAAAAAAAATGAAGGTTTTAAACTCAGTACACCAATTTCAACTATAAAAGCCCAAAACATTATTATCAAGTAAACATTAATTAATTAATTTATTTATTTATTATATATATGTATACATATTTTGAGACAGAGTCTTGCTCTGTCACCCTGGGTAGAGTACTGTGGCATCATAGCTCACAGCAACCTCAAACTCTTGGGCTCAAGCAATCCTTTTGCCTTGGCCTCCTCAGTAGCTGGAATCACAGGCACACACCATAATTCCTGGCTACTTTTTCTATTTTTAGTAGAGACAGGTTCTCACTGTTGCTCAGGTTGTTGTTCTTGAAATTCTGCCTTGGCCTCATGGAGTGGTAGGATCATAGGTGTGAGTCCCTGCACCCAGCAAACAGGTAAGAATTTAGAAAATGTTGTTTCCTTGAGCTCTTCCTAAAGAATTTACTGAAGAATAAACTTCAGTCAAATGAAATAATTATAAAATATAAGAACTGATGGTAAACATTAAACCAATATATGTTGGTAAACCTAAGAGAAATGAAGGTCATATGGAGAGAATATTGTTTGAATACCTATGGGCTCTGATATTTTTAAATAATGGTATAAATGAGGAGGGCTTTTGTAAAAATATACTTTCAAATGCTCTCTTTAATTATATTGGTGGAGGTTGTATTAGCATTGTTATTCCAACGTTGTATGCCCAATGCTGTATAGAATAAATGAGTATTATGAATTATTGTAACTCTATACCTTATTTTGAATCTTGAGGATGAGGATTTTTAGAGTTGAAGAAAGAATAATGGATAGGATATAGAAGAGGTGAAGTTGAAAGACCTGCATTTGAATTGAAATTATTAACGTGAGTGTCTACCATTGAAGCACTCTTTTCTACATTTTCCTGACTGCATGGTATAGAATGAAATCTAGTGGAATGCGAATTCCTAACTTCCATGCTGTAGTCTTAAACTATCTTCTATCAATTGAAAAAAAAGCCTTCGCTCACAGGGATATGGTTGATGCAAGACTGGAGTGGGAAATGTGCAAAATAAAATGAATATATGTTTATATTAGGCAGCAAAGAAGCCTTTAAAGATTATTGTAGTCATGTAAAAATGACTCAAGAGCTGATTGGAAGAGGATTTTACTGGCCAATGATAGCAAAGATATTTTACAATAAGACATTTAAAACTAATTGGTTCACTTTGAAGGAAGATAGGTAACCAATTAATTATTCTAAATATAGACACATATATACACACAAAAAACGTTACTTAAGGCTTTATCATTCCTTTCCAAGTTGAATTTTCCACAGAGTGTCAGTAGAAGATGAGGGGGAAGAGTCTCCTTATCAAAATATCCAATTAATAAATTAAATAGAAATGATAGAATATGCCCTTTCTTATGTCCCCCAGTGAATGAATGGATCTATGCAATAGGTCCACCACTATTAGCATCACACCATGAAAGAGATCCACACACATGAATATATGGTCTGAAAAATTCACATCATGATATAGTTTATTGGTGAAATGCCCAGGACACTTCAACAGACTACAAAAGACTTTAAAACAGAAACACTGTGGCATTACTAAATTATATTATCAAATCATCCTCACTTGGATGCTATATTTTAAAGAAATGTAAGAATAGTAATTACTTTTTTAAAAAAATTAAATCATAGCTGTGTACATTAATGTAATCATGGGGTACGATGTGTTGGTTTTATGAAATATTTTCATCAAACTGGTTAACATAGCCTTCAAGGCATAATAATTACTTTTTGTATAATAATCAGGATAGTAATTACTTTTTGGAAGAGAGAAGAGATTGGAAATAGTATGGGGATATGAAAAGACTTCTGGGTGGCTGGCAAATTTCTATTAATTGACTTGAGTAGTGTTTACAAGTTGTCCACCTTATAATATCTCACTGAGCTATACATTTTTGTATGTGCTGTTCTATACCTGCATTTCATTTTCTAGTAGAAAGATAAATGTGAAAACCTTTGATCTATCATTTATAAAATATTCATTTAGAAACTAGCACTTATCTTCTAAGTGTATAATTTTAACTGAAAATGCATACCTCTTATCTTCAATCTCTGTTTGGGGCACAGGAATTAATTCCAGTCTTTTAAGCCACATATCAGAAAGTCATTATATATGTCATATTTTTCTCATGCTAGATCAAATTTGGCCATATCTCCTCTTCTTGTCATTCTCATCATTAATGCCTTTTTTCAGAGTCTTGGACATATACTTCTCTTTTGTATAATAGAAATTTCCTACTAAATAATCACTACATTCTGATCATCTTCTATTTAATCCTCTGTAATACTACCAAAGTGATATTTTAACATTTGAGATACGATCATTCACAGCTAGGAAATTAAATATAATTTGAAGAAAGTAGATGTAGAAGTAGGTTTTACCTTCTCTGAGTAGAACTTAAATACATGAATACATTTTTTAAAATTTTTCAATTAGCACTATTTTAAAGCAAATTTTATTTAATCTTTAGGTGAAGTAATGGGATAAAATTACCTGACTAGAACAATTGCAGAAGGTTCTGGTGTTTCAAAAGGAAGTGAATGATATTCTTTGAGTGACAGAAATTTGCCACCATTGAAGTTTATCATGGCATTTGCTTAGCAGCTGACCTTCAAATTAAATGTACTGTAATTACTGGGATCTCCCAAAATAATAATCTTTATGTCTAGTAAGTCAGAAGATATCCAAAGTCGCTTATAGACTTTCTTTTGTTATTTTACAATATGACTTGTAGAATAATAGACAAGAATCATACAAGGTCATAAACATTTCATTTTTAATCTGGAAAATGCCTGAAGAGGCTAACATTCTCATTTTACATATGCTAAAACTAAGGCAAAGAGATTGGAACATTTGTTGAAATTCCTAGTATCAGCAGTGATGGATAAGAAAAGAAACCAAGCCTTTGAACTCACAATTCATTGCTCTTTCCTCTTGAGTACCAGAATAGAAGAGCTCAGGGAGTTAGTATAGCAAACCAAAGCTTCCAAGAGAGAAGCCAAACCCACCTTTACCTACACATACCTTCCTGAACACACAGTGAATGGGATATGCAAGGAAACAGCACAGGAGATTCAGTTAGGCCCCCCCACCTCCAGTTTTTATGTACTTTAGGGCACATCCAGTTACCCATTTAATTTTTTGATGAATAAACTACTGAGTCAAATAGTTTTTAAAATTTATTTTCTTGGATGCCAATTAGTTATATATTTTTCATAAAGTGGATGAAGAACAAGTTCAAATTATAGTTCCAATAAAAATTTCAATTTACACATCTATGGTGAATTTATCTTCAACAAAGGTGTCAAGAACACCAAGTAGGAAAAGTGTAGCCTTTTCAATAAATAGCACTAGGAAAACAGGATAGCCATATGCAGAACAATGAAACTAGACCCTTATCTCTTGCCACATATAAAAATCAAATAAAAATGAATTAAAGACTTAAAACCACAAAACTACCTAAAGAAAACTTTGTAGAATGCTTCAGGACATGAATCTAGGCAAGAGCTTGTTCATTAAGACTGCCAAAGCATAAGAAACCAAAGAAAAATTAAACAAATCAGATCACACCAAGCTAAAAAGTTTCCACAGAAAAAAAATCATCAAAGTGAAGAAACAACCAACAGAACATGAGCAAATATTTGCAAACTCTCCAGCTGATGAGGAATTAATAACTACAGCATATAAGGAGCTCCAACAACTCAAGAGAAAAAAATCAAATAATCTAATTAACTATAGGCAAAGGATTGGAATCGACATTTCTCAAAAGAAGATATATAAGTGGCTAACAGGTATATAAAAAATGCTCAACATCATTTGTTATCAGAGAAATACAAATCAAAACTACAATGAGATTCTTCTCACCCCAGTTAAAATGGCTTTTATGAAAAAGGCAAGCAATCACAAATGCTGACATTTTTTAATATAATCACTGTGGAAAAAACTATGGAAAACTGAGGGCCAGGAGCAAGATGGCGGCTGAGTAACAGCTTCTGTGCAACTGGCGCAATGAGACTGGGGAGAGAAGACTCCAGGCACTTCTGATTGGTGGGTTCTGCCCAGAAACTTTCCTTTGGTGACACAAGGAGTGAGCAAGAGACTTCTGGACCTCACAAGGAGGACAAAAGTGGTGGAAAATGGGAAGTGGCAGGTGTGTTTGTTCAGTTGCAGGCTGCCCACAGCTGTAACCATAGCAACAGTGAGACTGAAAGCAGGAAAAGCCTTACCTGTGGGCTGTTTTGTTTTTTGGGGGCTTTGGGCACTTGATTGAACTACCTTGGGAGATCTTGGTCTGGTGTGTGAATGACTTTGGGTATTGTCTGTGGCCCCAGACTGAGCCACTGAACCAGAAACGCTGTAGACTGCCTCACAGCTACTGTGGGGGAGCTACCCCTATGGGTTTCAGCATGAGGATTGGCTGGGAGACTTTAGGGAAGTAATCTAGTGCCTGAGCTGCCCAAAGGTGGGGACTGAGATGCTGGGGAAGAGTGGAGATCTAAGTGTTTGGCAGATTATAGCCTTGGCCTTCAGGGACATAGAATGAGAACAGTTTTTACACAGTGGATAAGGAGGCAGCCACACTAGGAGAGATCCCAGACATAAGTGCTTTCCTTGGAAAATTTCTGCTTAGCCAAGGTTCACAGTTTGAGTGTCTTTTAAGCAGGCTGAGGAGACATTTGGGCTCCCAACCCTGCGGAGTCTGAGAAATCAGAAGAGGCCTCCAGTCTCCATCTCATACAGCTGTATGAACATTGTGATTAATATCTCATATCTCAGAAGATCCCAGACAATATTCAGCAAGCTATACATACATATATATTTGGTTTGGGGATTTTTGTTTTTTTGTTTTGTTTTGTTTTTTAATTTCAACATTTTTCCTTGACATTTTTCTTTCTTTCTTTTTTTTTTTTATTGAATCATAACTGTGTACATTAGTTCAATCTTGGAGTACAGTGTGCAGGCTTCATATACAATCTAAGATAATTTCATCCGCCTATTCGACATAACATTCATGAGATTTTCTCATTTACTGTGTGAAAACATTTGTGTTCTGCATTTAGTAGTTTTCTCCTGACTCTTCAAAGATGGACCTCAAGTGTGATCTCACCCTTTATCCTCTTTCCCCCAACCTTCTCCCTCCCCTTCCCTCCCTCTCCCCTTTCCCCGTCTTCTTGTGCAATAACTGGGTTGTAACCTTCACATGAAAGATATATATTTGCTTCATATTAGGGCTGTATACATTGGATACTTTTCCTTCCATTCTTGAGATACTTTGCTAAGGAGAATGTGTTCCAGCTCCATCCATGTAAATATGAAAGAGGTAAAGTCACCATCTTTCTTTAAGACTGCATAATATTCCATGGTAAACAAGTACCACAATTTAGAATCTGGATTGCAAACAAGATCAACAAAATGGAAACAAAGATGGAGGCAGAGATTGTAGGATTAATTCAGAAGATGTCTCAAGAATTCAACCAATTCAAAGATAAAATGACCAATGATTTCAATACATTGAGACAAGAAGTTGCAACCCTCAAAGATCTGAGAAATACAGTAGAAGCCCTCAGTAACAGAATAGAGCAAGCAGAAGACAGGATTTCTGACCCCAAAGACAGAGACTTCGAACGCTCCCAAATGCTCAAAGAGGTAGAGAAATGGAAGGTAAAAATGGATCATTCTCTCAGAGAGCTCTGTAATAACTTGAAGAAAACCAATATTCGTTTTATAGGGATACCTGAAAACGACAAACTGGCTTTGCATGACACAGAGTCCCTTCTTCTTGAGATTATGAAAGAGAATTTTCCAGATATACCTAGAGACTCTGAAATTCAGATAGCAGACAGTTTCAGAACCCCAGCATGACTCAACCTGAATAAGATATCCCCCAGGCACATCGTAGTTAACTTCACTAAAGTTAACATGAAGGAGAAGATTCTAAAAGCAACCAGACGCAAGAAATCCATTACCTACAAGGGAAAGAATATTAGAATAACTGCAGATCTCTCTGCTCAAATCTCTTTTTTCCATTTTGTTCTTTTTTCTCTTTTTTTCACTATTCTAGTTTAAATACAATCTTCCATTTTTGCCTTCTTTAAAATTATAATTTCATTTTTTCCAGTGTTTCTACCCCTATTATTTGTTTTTTTCCCCCCAATCTTATCCTGTAAGGGTTTTTGCTTGTTTTGGTTTGATTTATAGCATTTTTGTCTTTCCTCTCTACCTGGTGAATGTGGGGTACTGTTTCTGATCAGGCTGGCAAAGAGCTATTGACCTCCAGGGAACCACCCAACCAAGCACCCGCAAAGGTTGGGGGTTATAAAGGCTGGATCACAGTATCCTACTATACACCAATATTACTCCTGTTTCCTTCTTTTGGTGCCTTTCTTCTTTTTGTCAATATTTCCTTTTACTCATTCCCTCTTTTTGCTCTTTGTTCTTTCTTTTTAAAATCATTTTCCCTTCTTGCTCTTCAGTCTACTCATCCTTCTGGTCCTGTACCAAAAGGACTCATTAAAAGTTTAGGCCAGTGGCACAGTAACTAAGGAGCAAGAGGAAGTGAAAGGAAAATTAGGGCAAGGAAATGGATACAAGAAAGCACTCCTGAACAAGAATCAGCAGAAAAATCCTGGCAACATGAAATACAAGTCCAAAGCAATCCCTTCAAGTGACTGTGAGGAAGCTATAGCAGAAGAGTCCACCTATAAAGAAATCTTAGAAAATACAGAAGGGGATTTTAAAATCTAGATGATGAAAGAAATAAAGGAAATTGCAGAGAAAGTGAAATCAAAAAACAATGAAGGAAATTTGCTGAGAAATTGGAAAATAACCAAAAGGAAATCCTTTTGGATTCCAAAGCAGAATCAAATAACAGATGAATGATATGAAGAATATAGAAAGGATATAACAGAGCTGAAGGAAATGAAGCAGTCAATTAGGGAACTTAAAGATGCAACAGAAAGTATCAACAACAGATTAGAGCATGCAGAAGAAAGAATCTCAGAGGTAGAGGATAAGGCTCTTGAGGTAACTCAGATAGTTAAAGAGGCAGAAAAGAAGAGAGAGAAAGCAGAATGTTCACTGACAGAATTATGGGACTTTATGAAGCACTCAAATATATGAGTTATAGGTATCCCAGAAGGGGAAGAAGAATGCCCCAGAGGAATGGAAGTCATTCTAGAGAATATTTTAAATGAAAATTTCCCAAATATCACCAAAGATTCTGACATACTCCTTTGAGAGGGATATGGGTCCCCTGGTCTCCTCAACTCAAATAGAACTTCTCCATTGTGATGAATTTATCTAAAGACAAGAAAAAAGAAAAGATCTTGCAAGCTGCCAGGAATAAGCGCCAACTGACCTACAGGGGCAAACCTGTCAGGGTGACCACAAGACTTCTCTAATGAAATTTTCAAGCCAGAAGACAATAGTCATCTATCTTTAACCTACTTAAACAGAACAATTTCCAGCCCAGAATTCTATACCCCACCAAGCAAAAGCTTTAAAATTAATGGAGAAATCAAATCTTTTAATGATATGCAAACATTGAGGAAATTTGTCATAAGACCAATTTTACAGGAAATATTTCAACCTATCCTACATACTGACCATCACGATGGACCTTCAGCAAAGTAAACATCCTAAAAATATAGAACTTAGCTTCTCCAATGATGCAAAAGATAAAACTACGCAACAGACTTTCACAAAATATGATGAATAGAATGCTACCACACTTATCAATTATCTCAATAAATGTCACAGGGCTTGAATTCCCCACTCAAGAGGCATAGATTTGCTGATTGGATTACACAAGCCATCTATTTTCTGTCTGCAGGAAACACACCTCATATCAAAAGACAAATTAAAACTCATAGTTAGCCAATACAATTAGGCAAGACAAGGAAATAAAGGGTATTCAAATGGGAGCAGAGGAGGTCAAACTCTCCCTCTTTGCTGACGACATGATCTTATACTTAGAGAACCCTAGAGACTCAACCACAAGACTCCTGGAAATCATCAGAAAATACAGTAATGTCTCAGTATATAAAATCAATATCCACAAGTCAGTAGACTTTGTATACGGCAATAACAGTCAAGATGAGAGGCTAATTAAGGACATAGATCCCTTCACTATAGCTTGAAAGACAATGAAATACCTAGGTATATACCTAACAAAGAAGGTGAAGGACCTCTATAAATAAAATTATGAAATCCTAAGAAAGGAAACAGCAGAGGATCTTAACAAATGGAAGAACATACCATGCTCATGGCTGGGAAGAATCAACATTGTTAAAATGTCTATACTTCCCAAAGCAATCTACCTATTTAATGCCATCCCTA
>CAUYON010055577.1:0-64814 GCA_963573935.1 Arctocebus calabarensis
TCAGAGATCAGATTCAACTCTCATTGGACAGATAATAAGCCTGAGATCAAGAAAGTTAAGTGGAGCTGGAACATATTCTTCTTAACAAAGTATCTCAAGAATGGAAGAAAAAGTATCCAATGTACTCAGCCCTAATATGAATCTAATTTATATCTTTCATATGAAAGCTAAAACCCAATTATAGCACAAGAATACAGGGAAAAGGGAAAGGGAGGGGTTGGGAGGGAGGATGATGGGGGGAGGGAGAGCAATTAGTGGGATCACAACTACGGTGCATCTTAGCAGGATACTGGTGAAATTTATTAAATTTAAATTATTAAATTATTAAATGTAGATTATCAATGTCTTTATATAGTGATCAAGAAAATGCCATGAAGGCTATATCTAACAGTATGATCAAAATATTTCTGATTGTATATGAAGCATATTCTGCTCTATGATTGCGCCTATGTACACAATTATGATTTAATAAAATTATTTTAAGAAAAAACACTCACAAAGTTTCAATGCCATATAACCAAATTTCTACATAGAAATTGATATTAATTTATAATTCATGTCCAATCCTGTTATTTGTCTACCACAATCCCCTTCTTTGTTTTATTCCTGGCCATACCAGCATACATAGTTAGAGACCACATTTTTTGGTCCCATTTCCACAGTGTAATTTACTTTTCACTACTAACATAACCTTGAACAAATTGCTTCTACTTTCTGATATTACAATTCCATTATCTGTAAAATGGGGACCATGTATTTGATTCAACTCACTAAGTTATTGTGAACATTACATAATTGATGAAGTAAAAATGCTTCACAAAGCAGAACGCCTCGTGCATTTCTTAAACTTCCCAAGAAGGCCATTTCATAGCCAGTAAAATGTGTTTGTGACGAGCTGTCACTAGACTATCCGTTGTCCTTCTTAGAGACACATGTGTATATTTGACTCATTTTGTTGTCTCTTATTCTTTCTTGTAATTTAATCAATATACTAAAGAAGCTGCAGACACTACACTTATTTTCTTCTTTTAGAAATAAGTTCCTTGTAAATAAGCTAGATTATAAAAATAAACGATAACAAAATAATTAGACATAGTATTAACAAATTGTTATTTTTCATTTTACAAGATATATAAAAGAGTCAAAGAAAGGAAACATGCAAAATATATTTATTGGAAGTTGAATTATTAATCTATTTTGAAAAGTTCACAAAGATAAAGATTCTGTTCTGTTTTCTTTGATAGGTCTCATTTATTTGTCCTTAGCAGCGGTGGTGTGTTTGTGGGGGGGTGGTCATTCATCACATTCTTTAACTTGGTGCCCCATAGCCATCATGGACCCCATCAGGGCTAATGGTGGAAGACCAGACAAATGTTATCCAAATTACTTCCCTTGGAACATCACTGTCTCAAAAGATGTAAAAAAAGAATGAGGAGATCAAGTAGGTCGGGGCTGATATGTCACCTTCTCAGACAGTAAAAATGTACTCAAGTGTATCCAAAGAGTATTCATTCATTCAAGTAATTTTGATTGAATTCTATATGTGAGGGAATTTTTTTTGGATTTTGTAATGCAGAAGTAAACAAAACAGACAGAAATTTCTGCTTTGGGTAAATTCACAGTCTAGTGCAGCAGTTCTTAACCTGTGGGTCGGAATCCCTTTGGGGGTCAAATGACCCTTTCACAGGGGTCACCTCAAACCATCACATACACCCTGTACAAATATAGGTGTATGAAAATAATTTTATGGTTGGGGGTTGCCACAACATGAGGAACTGTATTAATGGGTTGCAGCATTAGGAAGGTCGAGAACCACTGGTCTAGTGTGTATAAGAAACGTCTATCACATCAATACAAAAGAAACCAAATTTGATTGGGTTAACCAGTATATCCCCAATCCATATAAATTCTCCTCTTAGAAAACAAATTAAAATGTGAATATCAAAGTGTTATTTAGATGTACATTTTGAAAAGGGAAATGACAAAACAGATTAGCCCTTTTGAATTCATGGCTCTTATCTGTTTAATATCTGCCTGAGATAACCGTATCATAAGTGAATATCATGTGAGGTGTCAACCCCACGAGTATAGATTGTGTAAGAGACATTCTACTTGGGCATCACATTATGTTTGTGAATTCTGAGTTACCACATGCCCTCCCAAAGGATCTCAGGTTGTTACATTTAAGATTAATGAGGCATTGGATATCCATTAAGAAGGCATTCAAGAATATGCCTTTAATTAAAAGGAATTATGTATATGAGCTAATACCATTCAACCTTCTTAATTTAGAGAGATAAATCATGGCTATGTAACTCCAGAAAAGGGTCCTAACATTGGCAAATTGAATATTGATGTTACAAGGCCCAAATAATTAATGCTGGTCAGCTCCATCCATTATGGGCATATCCTGAGACGTGGCCCACCAGACAAAATTCATTATTTCTTTTTTAGCGAATGATGTGTATGCATTGCACATGTAATGAGCAACAAAGTATGGTGGCACTCACATATAATCCCTGCATACAAAGTAATTGGCAGCATCGATTCTCCAGAAAATACTCACTGGCCATGGCCTTAACTTACCCACTGGCATTAGTGATGCGCTGTGGACATTTCCTGTAAACACACACACCATCCACTTGCAGAGTACCTGCGGTCCTTTGAGTTAGTAATGCTTTCAGGGGCATGTGTTTCTACCCAAGGGAAATGATGCCAATATTTTAATTCTACCAAATTTGCATTCAGAGCAGAGTTAAGCATCTGATGAGTGCATGAATGCCCTAATGGTCGAGAAATTACCTGTCTTGTCTTCTCTGCCTTACAGTGCCTCACATTGGCAGGTGTTCTTTCTATTATGATGAATAGTTGAGCTAATACTAAGTGATTAAAATGTTCTAAATTCTTTACTTGGATTAATGTATGAAATCCTTATAACAACCATATCAATAAGCTACTGTGTTTATCCCACTTTTATACATAAGAAAACAGAGACTTAAGAGGTGGAAAAATGTTTCACAGGTCATAGAAGTCACAGCATGCAATAAAGCCTGCATGCAAACTGACAATCTGATTACCAAACCTCTTGAGGTCCAGCTGTGCTGGTGTGTTGAGTGTGCAATCTTTCACCATGTTTGAAGTCTAAGCAACTCACAGTCCAGCTCTTTGGTTGGCTTCTCATTCATGCTCATAATTCTCCATAACAGATCCTTTCCAGGCGACATGTTTTTAGTTCTTTGGATTTTCTCAGAAAATTTAATTACTTACAAGCACTTATGCTTTGTGTCTGCCAGTAAGTAAACACATCTAAACCTCTTGAAATATATGCGTATTCACAGTTAGAGGCCCACATAGTAGGGGCTCGAATCCAAAGACGTAAAACTGGATACAAACCCTGAGGTCTTTATAGAATTAAAATTGCTTCCTAACAAAAAATAGAAGAAAAATAATATTTAATTAGAAGTTTCCTTTCATAAATGGAAGGAATCTATTAGTTACCCAGGGGGAAGTAGTGAAATGTCAAGACTAATGTGATTACAGTTTCCTAAAAACATTTCATTTGTTTTTCAATCACAACCCTCACAACTGCAGCCATCTGACTACAAGCATAACAATAACATTAAAAGGCTTGTATCACATGGTTTATGCTGTACTTCCACTGAGAGCTTCACAGCAGTTTAATCAATAAAGCGGCACAAGCTGTGAACAATTATAATAAAACACCTTAAGAATAATCCACAATTAAAAGGTAGAGGGGGAAAAAAGCCCTCAATTTAGATAAACCAATCTGCCACTCAGTTTGATAAAGTTCAGCTGAAGTGTTCTGACACTCTCACGGCATCTATCAGCAGAAAGATCTCAATCCTTGAATCTAAATTAACTCTTCAGGTTGTACAGGAGTAAAGAATTATACATTCTGGAGAATGACTTGCACCATAACAACCAACTTCCTATTGAAATTTCACACCGAAGTTTGCCGCACAAATAAATGTCTATATCAATTTAACAAATAGTTTGAAGTATATTTCTGAAATATGATAATTTTATAGTTGGACACATGAAATGGATAAACACAAGTTTACAATTCCTTTAACAATATAAAATGGTCACCTCTTACTTGCTCAGCAGTTGGGTTAATGCTACATAAGATATGCTCGCCACTATCGCAGGGCTTCCATTTTTATGATGTTCTGTTTTGCATTAAACTTGAAGAATGAGATGATGAGAAGAAAGGGTGGTGGAGAGGCATATGCATACGTTAATCCAGACAAAGAGAATGACATGTGTAAAACATGGGTTCCTAAAACAGCCTTGCCTTTGAGAATTGTAGTGCAGAGTAGTTTGGGGGCAAGGGAAGTTTGTGGAGGAGAAGTAGTATATGAGGCCATATATTAAAAGGTTTTCAGCCCAGGGAGGGATGTGATCTGAATTTACCAAGTGCAATTTAAAAATTGTTATCTGGATCCAGTGATAAGAATCTATAAAAGGAATGAAAATTGAAGAATTATTATATGATTTCGAAGTGAAAGTACTGAAGGGTTAAACTTTTCCAGTCACCTGTGCTAATGTGGTTGATATAGACTCAATGAAGAAGGTGGGATGAGAGTGTGGGGAGTATTTACAGAGGTTACAGGGTTGTGTTTCTGAATATTTTAGTCTCAACACTTATTCAGCAGGTCCCAAAGACTCTAATGCAATCTCTTCTATGATTACAAATGGTGGTTAGTATATTTCTATGCCATTTTTCAGCATGTAGACATTGTGTCTCTCGTCTTCATATTCTCTTAGGGCTGATGGTGGTTTTAAAACCTGTAAGTAAAAGCATCAATAAAAATTTGCTGTGGATGCTGATGGTCTAAAAGGTAGTGAGTTAGGGTGTATGAAAACTCTATGGAAACTCAACTGGTAGAGGACATGTTTGCTGTAGATGACACAGCTAGTTATATGTTCTCAGAGTCAGTAGTAGACTGGTAGTTTAGGAATGAAAAGTTTATACAGTAGCTGAGGTCCAGGATTTATGGAATAAGGCCAAGCTTGTATCTGAGAAGGCAGAATACTTAAACAAATAGCAAAAAAGTAGGTTTAAAAGGGTAGAAACAATACCAAGACTAAAATGTGTTCGTTTGTGTTTATACCTTGCCTGTTATAGAAAATGTAAGTTTGGATATAAAGAACATTATGATGGCAAAAATGAGACCTAATTTGGGTTGCAGATTTCTTATTACGTAGTGCCCTTTATGTGTCTTCTTTCGTTTTGTACTGCTATAATAACATAGGTTGAGTAATTTATAATGAACAGAGGTTCATTACTCACAGATCTGGAAGCCAGGAAGTTGCCCATGGAGGGGCCGGCATCTCGTGAGGGCCTTCTCGCTGCATCAGCTCATGGTAGATGGAGGTAGAGCAAGAGAGGGTGAGAGGGAACAGATCAGAACTTACCCTCTCATCATAATCTCTTCCTTGACACCAGTGTGAATCCATTCCTGAAGACAGAGCCCTTGTAGCCCTAATCACTGCTCATTAAGCCTTGCCTCCCAGCACTGTCGCATTGGGGATTAAATTTCCAACACTTGTTTTTTTGGGGGGAGAGGGTGCACATTCAATCCACAGAAATATGGACATGTTAGGTACAGAGCAACAAAAAGCTGATTTAGATAATGTAGCGTCCAGGATGACCACATGGCAAACCTGTAGTAATCAGATGAAGACCCCAGGACTGGAAGTTGAGTCAGCTCCTCTGCTACACTTCCTGTTACCTAAGGAAGTCACTTTCACTGTGATTAGTCACTCCTGGCAGTCTGATGATTACACCAAAGGGTCTTGGATCATACTAGCTAGAAATGATTGATCACAAATACTTAAGCCAGAGAATTTTGTTCTTAAAATGTTTTGACGCACAAGCCCATTAGCTGTGGCTGCCCAGAATATAGCTGATGGAAAAGTCAAAACTCCCATGCAAGACCCTCTCTTGGGTCTGGCTCAGCCATGTTAGGCTGTACTGGTACCATAGTTGGACAACAGGACCAGGTAAATTCCCTTCCTCAAAAGGGATCGTCAGCAATCCTTATTTATTAAATGAATAAATAAATGTAGGTGGGATTATTTTATTTGAGAAATAAAGTAATATAAAGCTTTAAATATTTGGACCCCCCCTCACCCAGGGATGACCCTCTCCTAATACGAGAGGTATGGATTTAAAGGCAGATATAATAGGCTCATAAACCAAGATTAGCAGAAAAGTAGAAAATTAGATGACTGAATTAAAGAAAAAATCCTTTCTATTATTTGGGTAGTGGACTAGGCATGATTATGTGGAATATTTAGAAAAAATTAGGAAATACTATCAGCTACATAGCCTCAACTACTTTGAGTGTCTCCACTCCTGAACCACTTAGCACCCCATATGACTTGAAAGCAGTTCACCATGTGCAAAGTATTAAGTAAATATCTTCTCAGGATCACTTATTGGTATTTGGCAGAACGTCTTAGATAAGGGTTATGTATGAAGTCAAAGGAATAATACTCTCTCTGTTATAGAGTGAAATGATATGATGCCTTTTAAATGGGCTTAAAGCAGTGCCTAAGTATGAATATTAAGTATTCAAAATTTGGGGGGTTTGCTATGATATTTACTACATTGTTTGGATTTTAGTTGTGATTTGAAATAACTTGGAATGAAATAACCCTAGTTGGTTTAAAACAAATTCGCTTTGGTTAATGCTTGGAGAATCTGGTTTCAGCTGCTTTTGCTCACTGGGTATATTGGGGTGCAATTCTTCAGTTTTTCATTGATCTCTTGTGTCTCCTCACATCTTTCAGCAGAGGCACGGACAGCTTCTGTTTGAAACTCCTTTCATGAGGATATTTTATATAACAAAAAGCCTCAGAAGACATAGGGTCTCCTGGTTCAGAGAGGTTCTGTTTGCTTCGTTTTGCTCTCCACTATAGTAAAGATAATTTCTCTCTCCAGGAAAAATACTGAAGAGTTTTTCTTGCTGTTCCTTTAAAAGATTAAAGTTTATTTGGCTCAGAATTTCCTGGCCATGATACAAACATAATGCATATCCAACTCCTCCCTGGCTCTCCTCCCGTTATTCCCAAGGGATTCGCAGGAGGAAGATGGCGCCAGCCTGAAGTTCATGGTGCCTGCTGAGCCGTGAGTAACAAAGTGTTTTGTCTCTGGTCCAGGAATCTCTGTTTTCTGCCAGAACCGTGAAACTGTGAAAGTGTGGCAGGCACACTTTTTTTAAATCCTTCAAAGTCCCTGAGAGCGCTGTTATCTTATAATGGCATAACAGAAGAGACATCTCAGCTAATTTGTGAGAATATTTTCAAAATGGTTCTAGTTTTCAGGGATACGCATGGTTTAATTCAGCTTGTAGAAGGACCACATCAGTTCTATGTCACAGTTAACTGCAAGGTGCCATAATAGGTGTGAGCTACAGTCAGACTGAGATGTGTGGAAGCTCCATGCAGCCTGCTTACTGGCTTAGAAAAGAAGACCTTCAAAAAAGACCCCAATATAACCAAATTTTCTCTACATGAATTTATGTATCCTTACTGCCCAAGTGACAAGGTCCTCTGCTCTGCTGTTGTATAATCTACCAGCTTTTATCTAAAATATATTGATAGACTGAACCCCACAATTTTCACTGTTTGAATTTAATATTTTCAATTGCCTGGTTCTAATGTCTCCTCAGGGTCTTTTCCAAAACTTCACTTTCACTTCTTGGATGCAGTTTTAGAGTTTGACCATGCAGGTGGCTGACAAAATCTAACTACCTAATGTCAACCATGACTGTTGCTATGACTTTAAAAGACATTTATCAAGTGACAAATGAGACAATCTTATCTGCTTATTAACTTCTAAGGGTATTTTAAATTCAGACAGCCCTTCTCCCAAATTAGATGAAATTACTGAGATCACGTGGTCTATGTATTTAAACTAGACTTACAGTCATATTCTGTCATCCTCAATGTTACTTACCATGGTTTCAGTTACACAAGGTCAACCATAGTCAAAAACTAGTAAGTAATAATTCCAGAAATAAACTACTCAGACATTTTAAATAACATGCCATTTTAAGTAGCCTTAGGAAATGCTCTGTCCCACCAGAAGTTGCATCCTTCCTTTATTTAGAGAATCCGTGCTGTGGACTCTACCTGCCCGCAAGTCACTCTGTGGCCATCCAGCTATCAGATCAGCCGTGATGGTATCACAAAGCTGTGTTCACATAACCTTTAATTTACTTAATAATGGCCCTGAGACACAAGAATATGATGCTGGTGTACGGTTATAATTGCTTTATTGTATTAGTGATTATTCTTAATCTCATACTGTGCCTAATTTATAAATTTGACTTTATCTTGAGTATGCATCTATAGAAAACATATACAGTGTAAATACAGTGTAGTGCTATGCTTGGTGTGGACATCTTGAAATGTGTCCCACAAAAGTAAGGGTAGGCACTGCATAAGCAAATGGACACAATATGAAGAAACATGAACACGTCTTAAAATCTAAAGACAGTATACAGTTAGGATTTCATAAAAATTAAGAAAAATAAAAGCAAGAGACCCTCTCTTCTAAAAAATAAAATAGATGAAGACAATACATTATTAACACTAGCCTTGTTAAAAGTGTTCTCTTTGGACTCTATAGGGAAATTTCAATGAAAAAAATTCAAGAATCTGACTGGAGAAAGGGGATAAGTTCAAATAATTTAATTATTTGGATAATTTAATAATTACATTCACATAATTACTACCAAGATAAAATAATTGAATGCTTAATTTCTATTAATTTACGTTAATGAAAAGTTAGGGCCTTTTAAGAACCAATTATAAAATCTGTCGTATTAGGTATGCAGTTGGTAGACATATCAAAAGGCTAACAATGTTTTAAAAAAAAAGTCTTTCAAAGTATTTGAGGAATAAAGAGAATGTAAGCTGAGGATCATATTATAATTTTTTATTTACCAGATAGGGTGATAATAGTAAACATTTTATTGCATTATTTTAAATAGAGATGAATCATTTCCACCTATTTTATTGTGAAAAGAATGTAACCATATTATTTATACTTTTTGAAATTTTGTTTTCAGTTTATTACTATATACAGTAAAATTTACCCTTTGTGATGTAAATTTATGACTTCTGACAAATACAGAATTATTAATTTACCAGCAAAGTTATGATAGAGAATCTTTCCATAATCTTCCCCAAATCTCTATGCTGTACCCCTACCCCTACCATCAACCACAGGCAACCAGTGATTGATCTGTCATTTCCTGATCCGGTCTGTTTTATATTTTTTCCAAATGGAACCATGTAGTAGGTTCCCTCTTGGATCTGACTTCTTTCTTTACAACTAACTATACTTGAAATTAACTCATGTTGTTGCCTATGTATATAATTTGTTTCTTTATATTGCTTGGTTTTATTCCATTGTTTGTTACCCACTCACCAACTGAAGAACATTTCTAGTTTCTGCGATTGTGAATAAATATGCTGTGACTAATACGAACATAAGTTTTCAGGTTCTTGGGTAAATACCTAAGAGTGGGATACCCATGTTACAGGACAAGTCTTTTTAACTTCCAAACTGTTTTTCAAAATAGTGGTAGCATTTTGTATTCTTACCAGCAAAGTATGAAAGTTCCCCAGCTCCATATTCCTACTAGCACTTGATATTGTAAGTTAAGTTTTTGGTTTTATTTTAGGTTTGATGGTCTAATATTGATGTTCTGGTATCTAATTGTGGGTTTAATTTGCAGTTTTGTAATAACTAATTATGTTGTACACATTTTTCTATGCTTTCTTGCCATCCATATGCCTTCTTGATGGAATATCTACTGAAAGCTTTTGGCCCATTTCTGGGGGACAGAGGTTGACTGATTTCTTATTGTCTACTTTCAAACTTCCTTATGTATTCCGACACACATGTTCCAAGAGGTATAATATTTGCAAATCTGTTTCCTAACCTTAGGCTTGTTTCTTTTTTTCAGATTATATTTCGTGAAGTTTTTAATTTGATAAGGTTAATATTTGGTTCTTTTTCTGTTATAAACTGTGTTTTTGGTGTCTCATCTAAGAAATCTTTTTGTCTAATACAAAACAACAAAGATTTTCTCCTTTGTTTTGCTTCCAGAAGTTTTCAAGTTTCACTTCTAACATTTATATGTCAATTTTTCTATAGGGTAAAAAGTATGGGTTAAGTTTTATTTTATTGCACATGGCCATCAAATTTTTCTGTACAATTGTTTAAAAACAACACTATAGTGTCTCCATTAATTTCTCCTTTTAACATTAAAAATTGAATGTATTTATTTGAGTCTATTTCTGAAAGTTGCAGTCTGTTTTATTAGTCAATGACTATTTTTTTCATTAATAACACACCATCTTGATTGTTGCAGCCTTAGAAATCTTTAGAACAGGTAGTATCTGTCATTTAACTTTGTCTTTGTCCTGATTATACTATTTCCTTTATTGTTCAGTGTAAGTTGAGTAACGGTCTATTAATTTTTATAAGAAAACTATGCTGGGATTTTGGTTAACGTTTCATTGCCATCATAACACTATTGAATCTCCAATCTATGAGCAAATTAAATTCTTTATGTAAGGATTCTTTGTTTTCTTTCTTCAGTGCTTCATGGATTTTAGCTTACAGATTGCTCATACATTAAATTGATATGTAAATAGGGTTGGCACCCATAGCTCAATGGTTAGGGTGCCAGCCACATGCACCAGAGCTGGTGAGTTCGAAACCAACCTGGGCCTGCAAAACAATGATGACAACCACAATGACAAAATAGCCAGGCGTTGTGGCAGGTGACTGTAGTCCCAGCTACTTGGCAAGTTGAGGCAAGAGAATTGCTTAAGCCCAAGAGTTTGAGGTTGCTGTGAGCTGTGACACCACAGTACTCTACTGAGGGTGACATAGTGAGACCCTGTCTCCATAAAAAAAATATATATATATATATGTAAATATTTAATTCATTATCAGTGGTACTGTAAATGATATATTTTCTTTAATTTTGAAGTTTTGGGTAGTATTAAAGTTGACTATTATATACAGATCTTGTGTGTACCTATAATGTCTTTGATTTTGTGTTGTTAGAATATCGCAGACTGGAGGTGATTTATAATAAACCAATATCTATTGGCTCACAAATCTGAAGGCTGGAAAGTCTAAGACTGCGGAACCCACAGCTGGTCAGGGCCTGTGTCTAAGTTACAAATCTGAAGGCTGGAAAGTCTAAGACTAAGGAACCCACAGCTGGTCAGGGCCTGTGTCTAAGTTACAAATCTGAAGGCTGGAAAGTCTAAGACTGAGGAACCCACAGCTGGTCAGGGCTTTCCTTCTGTATCATCCCTTGACACGAGGGACCCAACTTGTTCTTTTTTTAAAAACCTACTCCCGTGATAAAAACCCCACTCCTTCAATCATGTCCTTACTTCACTCTTGAGGGCAGATACTTCATGGCCTAATTATCCCTTAATGGTCCCACCTCTTAGTTATGTTAAAATGACAATTCATTTTCAACATGAATTGGTAAGGGGACAAATATTCAAATTGTAATATTCAATACAACATCGCTAACATTTCCTAGTTCTAGAAGATATTGTGTAGGTTGAGGAAGGGATATAGAATTTATTTGTAGACTAACACTATCTATGAATAGAGAATTTTATTTCTTTCCATCTAAGGTTAAGTTCAGGTGCCATCTCTTCAAGTTAACTGTTTCTTTCTTTGACAAGGTCAAGTGTACTGATAAGCCTGTGAAAGGCACTCTTCACCTCTGTTATTCTCTTTTTCATTTATGGCACATATATTTGATGTTCCCTGTTAAAAGCATACATTTTATATTCCATGCTATTTATAATTTTGAATAAAGGCTCTTATATATTAGTCATACATATTTTTAATTTTCTCTCTGATAGTTTGGCTATCAGTGTCATACTGTTTTTGTCTGTTGACAATGTTTTATTTTTTGTCTATATGCCACATCATTTTTCAGTTAGATCCAGACAATTTGTGCACAACAGCAGATACTGAGGAAAGTGGACTTTGTAACTAGATATGAGTCTATGCCTTTTCTTAGTCTAGAACTTTAGTGGGGGAGTTTGAGTCGATCTAGTCAATAACTGAGCTAGACCGGGATTTGTCCTTGCTATTTAATCTCAATACCAGAAGTTCCAAATTCCTCTCGTGTCACCAGCTCTTTGGTACAGGGGCTAGTTCACAGAAAGTTTTCTCTGCCCTCATCCTAAATTATCCTTTTGTGCTACACCTTAGACAGGAACTGTCTGTGCTCCCACATTTCTTCCAGAAGCACGGCATTCGTATTTGCAAGTCAACAGCCATGTTTTGAGAAGTGAGGGGTGGGAGGTATGATAGTTCTTTGTTGCACTAATTGAGCCTAAGCCTAAGAGGTCACCATGTCTCTGGGTCTGGATAATGTGGCCGTCTCAGAGCTCCTGCCCTTCCCACAGGTAGTTCTTGGCCCAGTAGGTATTCCTGCTCTTGCCCTAAAGGCAGAGGTTTTCATTTCTGCCTCCTTCTTCCAGCCACAAAGACTTTTCTGCAGTGTCTTACAGGGCATTAGTGATGACCTTTCTTCTTTGTATCATTTGAGACTCCTGCTTTGCAAAGAGGGTGGAGGTCAGTGCCTTTCTTCACAGTGGCCGGGCTTCTCCATCAGCCAGTTCCACGAGGGGTGTTTTGTTAAGATTCTTAATAAACCTGTCTGCAAGCTTCCAGGGAGGTTAATTAATCAGAATGACTTAGTGTCATTATTGGGCACATTTAAAACAGGATATTTTTATCCACCTCTTCTACAGGTAGTTCTCAGGGAGACTAACCTTCAACTCAGCACATCTCACATTCCTGGCAAATATGTCATTCATTCAGTTCACAGATGAGAGAATGAAAAATTAAACCACATTATTCTAAAATGTCCTAACTGGACTGTGTGATGTTGCCTCCATCCTTCCTCCATCTTCCCTATCCTTGCACTATGGCAAATCCCAGTGACATTTTCTACAAATTACACTGTCAGACGTGCTGCCTTGTGGACCACAATATAGCTGAGAACATTATACACCGTATATATTTATACAAAGTCTCTTTATTGTGACTATCATACGTTCCCAAGCAATGAGTTCATTTTTACTGTAAGGAGCCTCTGACTCCTAAAAACCAAATGTAGCTATGTTATTATCTGAAAATCTAAAACCAAGTCCAATAAATGTAGAAAACATCATGCTTTTAAAGTTATGAACCCTACACCGACCTCACTTGTAGCTTTATGTGAGTCTCCTTACTCATAGTATGTTCCATTATACTGCTACTCGGTTTCATTTTATCTTGTTTTATTGAACATTGCATGAGCCACTTGAAATGGTTTGAAATCAACGGTATTGAAAACAGATTGATATTCAGCATGAACATGAGTATATCCAGTGACTTATATACCAGCACAAAAGACCCTGCTGTTCCCTCCAAACCCTGGGCTCAGTGACCTCACACCAGAACCTTGAACCTTCCATACTTAAATCTTAGAAATCAACAAACATTAAAATTAATTTTTTATCATTTTTTCCTGTGGTGATCATATTGAAGCATTCATATAAAGTCATCATTTACACAATTTTCCTTCCTAAATCCAGTGACTATTAATTTTTAGTACACAATTATAAATCATGACCATACTCTGATAATTCTGGAAGGTAATAAATAGTTTCTAGGAATAATTTTATCATAGTGCTTCAATTATAGCCTATTTTACAAGATAATAGAATATTTCCCTTAAAAATCTATGACACTATTATTTATGAAAGACTATAAAATTGGCTTTTAAAAGCCTTAATTTTAATTCTGTTTTGGTGGATTACCTATGGATTGTCTCACTATAAGCCTATCTTTATAAGCTCAGAAACTTCAAGCTCAAGAATTCAAATTTACTCAAGATTCTTGATCTTTTAAATTTTATGCAATACATTTCTCCCTCCCTCAGAACCCACCATTTTACTTACGATAGAGTTCTCAAAAATAACTTTCCAGCAAACGGTCACAGTTGTTACTGGTTATCTGTTGTTGTTGTTGTTGCAACATGGTAGAGTGAGCTAGTGTGTATTTCCTTTAACTTTCAATAGACTTGCTGATTAAAAAACATTAAATATTCAGCTGACCACAAAAGATATAAATGAAAATCCAGGTTGTTAGGTTTTTAAAAAGTAACAAGTCACAATATCTTCTAAGAGCTCAGGGAAAATAATAGCTAACCTATAATTCCGTATCATGAAATAAAGATATAAGACAAAAAAAGAACAAAAAAATTTAAAACACACACAAAAAAGAATTTCTCAGCCTCAGTCATGCACCAGAAGGATTCTGACAGGACGTTCTACAGTAAGAAGGATATAGGATGAAGAAGGAAGAAGGAGATTGTCAATTAGAATTACATTCAGCTGCATGCATGAGGCAATTCCCCAAACAAGAGCTTAATGTTAAACCATGGGAAGTTTATTTTTGGCTGGGCACGGTGATTCATGCCTGCAATTCTAGCACCCCGAGATGCCGAGGTGGGAATGTCGGAGGATTGTTTGTACTCCAGAGTTTGAGACCAGCCAAAGCAAGAGGGTGACCCATCTCTACTAAAAATATAAATAAATAAAATTAGCCAAATGTGGTGGCACACGTCTCTCGTCCCCAGCTGCTGAGGAGGTTGAGGCAGGAGGATCGCTTGACCTCAAGAGTTTGAGGTTTCTGTGAGCTAGGCTGATGTGACACTCCAGCCCAGGGGATGGAGCGAGACTCTATCTAGAAAAAAAAAAAAAAAAAAAAAGAGTTTATTTCCATACTGATAACAACTTTAGATCAGAGGTAGGTCATTCAGAGATTTTGCTGCAGATACAAAATATCATTCACATTCTAGAGTATTTTTAATTTCTTCTCTTAATCACTCTCTCTCTGTTTTTTTTTGAAGCCCTCACAAGTGTACCTCTATTTGTATCTCATAGACCAAAATCAGACCACGCAGCGGACACCAGGTGCACCCTGCTAGGGAACCCACAGGCTGAGGCGGTAGTGAGCGGGTCACACAAGCGGGGCCTTACGCCACGTGGGACGCAAAGAGCAAAGTAGTAAAAAGCCATCAATAAGCGCGAGCAAAACGCACTCAGCACAGGTTCTTAAAAATAGGATTTTGGGAGAAGGGTATTTTTTTTTTAAGGTAGTGCTCAAAATGAATTAAACATAAGAGAGGTGTAAGGAAACATTATTGTCTGTGGAAAGGCAGGGGTGCTGTTAAATGTTATCAAGTCCCGTGTAACTGATGACCTTTCTCTGCTGTGTTAGGGTCAGCACCAGGGACCGCAGCTAGGAATGTCAGTGTGCAGGTGGCATTTTTGGCATTGATGAAAGCTAGTCATACAGGCACATTTGGAGACAAAGAAAAGAGTCTCCAGCAATAAATCTATGCTAGAAGATAGAAGACAAGATATGATTTATTTTTTATTTTTATTTTTTTGGTAAGACCAAAGGCTGTGAGTGGATCGCGTGTGCAGAGGATATTGGAAACGTCTACAAGAAAGCCACGCACCCCCCTTGGCTGTAGGTACTCCCCCGAAACAGAAGGCACGCAGGCCTGGCCCACGCCAGCCGGGCAGGGAAGAGCTGGGGGAAAATCCTCACGCCATTCCAGTGTCCAGCGCTGTCTCATGAAATAGGAAATAACGAAAGCCTTCCGCTATTCTGTGACCACACAAAGACATCGAATGTTGACAAGTGAGATAGAAATACAGGCCTGCCCACGGGGCTTCCCTGCTGTGCCCCGGCAGTGTCACCTAGTAGGCAACCAGGAGTGTTCACACCAGCCTGCACAGAGGGGTCCTGAGTAACAGTAGCTCTGAATAATGTTTAATACCATCCCAAGTAAGCCTCCATAACGTCAGCAAGAAGGTCACGGGCAGCAGACAGAATCTCACTGTATCAGAACAGCAAAAAGTAGCCAGGCGTGGTGGCTTGCGCCTGTAATCCCAGCACGTGGGAGGCTGAAGCAGGTGGATTGCCTGAGCTCACGAGTTCAAGACCAGCTTGAGCCAGAGCAAGACCGTCTATAAAAACGGCTGGGAGATGTGGCAGAGCCTGCAGTCCCAGCTGCTAGGGAGGCTGAGGCTAGAGGATAACTGGAGCCCACAAGTTTGAGGCTGCTGTGAAGTATGATGCCAGGGCACTCTGCTGAGGGTGTCAAAGTGAGACTCTGTCTCAAATAAATAAATAAATAAAGGTAAAATAGAGTGGCACCTGTGGCTCAAAGGAGTAGGGTGCCGGCCCCCTATACCGGAGGTGGCAGGTTCAAACCCAGCCTTGGCCAAAAACTGCAAAAAAAAAAAAAAAAGTCAAATACAGTTAGTTCCACTAGCAAAGCCCTTTCCTCATGGCAATTAATCAGTGTAATCGCAGCCCACTAGTCATCATCTGGGAGCTTTTGACATATACATATTTTCAAGTGTCCTGGAACCTATAGCTTTTACTGAATTTGAAAGAAGTGCTACTTTTGCACTTGAAATTCCTTGAGCTACAGGCCAATATTTGTCAATGTAATGAAGTAAAATATGAATTTAATTTGAGATTGAACTTTTAATCCTTTTTTTGTGGAGGTGGACAAAGTCTCCCTCTGGTGCCCTAGGCTAGAATGCCTTGAAGATAACCTACTTCACAGCACACTCAGATTCCTGGGTTCCAGAGATCCTCCCACCTTAGCCTCCCTGGAAGATGGGACTGCAGGCACCCCCCAAAATGCATGACTCATTTTTCTACTTTTAGTAGAGATGGAGTCTTGCTTTGCTCAAGCTGATCTCGAACTCCTGAGCTCGAGCAATCCTTCTGATTTAGGATTGTAGTTATGAGTTACCATTCCTGGCCTAAGATGGAAGTTTTAAATCAAATTATTCCTTTAATAGCCAAAAGAAACATGAAAGTTATAGAATCAATTTCACATGAAAAGGAAATTCACTAGATCATAATTAAAGGAAATGTTTAGAAAAAATAAAATTACCACAAATTTATATCATAATTGATTTGAGATTGCCCTTTAACATGATTAATATAGTTTAAATTAAGGTTACAGGTTTGGTGCCCATAGTTCAGTGGTCAGGGTGCCGGCCATATACTCAGGGGCTGGTGGGTTCAAACCCAGTCTGGGCCTGCTAAACAACAATGACAACTACAACAAAAAAATAGCCAGATGTTGTGGCAGGTGCCTGTAGTCCCAGCTACTTGGGAGCTGAGGCAAGGGAATTGGTTAAGCCCAAGAGTTGGAGATTGCTGTGAACTGTGTCTCCACGGCAATCTACTGAGGGAGACACAGAGAGACTCTGTCTCAAAATTTGAAAATAAAATAAAATAAATTGAGGGGGACAAAAAAGCAAAACAAAAGTAGTCATGTAAATAAAAAAGGCACAATAGTGAGTAATTCACAAAGTCAGTATAAAAAAATTAAAAAAAGATGAAAAGATTTTTTAAAAACTAAATAAAAATATAGAGCAGATTAAATACACCGATGTAATAATTATAATTATTGAGTTGGGTTTTTTAACGTCCAGCAGCTTAAGCAATTAAAGCACAATGACACAGAAATGAGGAAGTTGTAAAGGAATAGACATTTTGTAAAAAGAAATGTAAAACTAAGGGGAGCTGGTAAAGCATCATTATTATCAGAAAAAAATGGATATTAAGGTAAAAGCATTATGGGAATTAAATCATTAGAGAGACAAAGCATTACATAGCAAAAAGAAAGATATTCCTAGAGAAATATAACAAGCCAAACTTCATGCATCCAATAACATAGCTTCTAAACATACAAAATAAAAATAAGACAGAATTATAAAGACAAATGAAAAAATTCACATTTATAACAAGAGAACTTTTAACATACAACAGACCAAAATATAGGAATCAGCAAACAAAACCAAATTAGCAAGGGTATAGGAAATTTGATCAACTCAATGAATATAAGTTATTATTATTCATATATTAACTGAGATCAGTTGATGTCAGTTAATTTAAACTTATATATTCAAGAGCTGTCTATAAAGCATTCAGTTATATGAAAATAGAGAAAAACATGACTGGATACTTTCTGGAGACCTCATATGTTAAACCAAATATTTACAGATTTATTTTTCAAAATTACATAGAAAAATTATAAATATTAACCACTCATTGAGATGGAAAAGAAGTTTCAAAGAAGACCGAATAATCCATATCACCTAGAACATAGAGTTTCTTAAAAAAAATGAAATAAAATTGGAGCAACAATAGAAATAGAAAAATAATTCTAAAATTCAATGGATATAAAAGATAAAAAAAAGTTCATGAATATACCCTAAATCCAGAGAAAGTTGTGAAGAAAACTATTTAAATCTATAATCATGATTATGTGTGGCAATTTTTTGAGAATAGGCAATAACAATTAAAGTAGGAAATATAACTTTCGATTTAATGAGGCCAGGTGCAGTGGCTCACACCTGTCATCCGAAACCTTTGGGAGGCAGAGTGGGAGAATTATTTGAGTTCAACATTAAGAAACCAGCCTAAGCAAGAACAGAGACCCATCTCTACTAAGAATAGAAAAACAAGCAGGGTGTGGTGCAGGGGCGCGTGTTGTCCCAGCTGCCCCCGTGGCTGAGGCAAGAGGATTGCTCAAGCCCAAGAGTTTGGGATTGCTGTGATAATATCCGGGCCCTCTTCCCAGGGCAATGGGGTGGGACTCTATCTCAAAAAAGAAAAAAAAAATTTAATGAAAAATGTATACACCCACATGTAAGAAAGAAATGACAAAACAAAGGCAGACACAAAAGAGTAAAAAGTATTACCAAAATTCATTCATAAAGAATGAAGTACATAAAGAGAAAAAATCTGAATATATAAAAATTCTAATATATAAATAAACTAAGTGTTGTAGTTATAAGAAATACATTTTTATATTTTAAAGCTATATGTTCTTCAAGCAATACCCTTGAAAGTCAAGGACCTCATAGTATTGAAAATAAATTAATTAAAAACACATTTTAGTTAAATATTGACCCAAATAAACTGAGGAATAATTAATATCAGCTTAATTATTACTTTAAAGGAATAAAAAAGTCTATTAGCATGAGAGTTACCATAATGAGATACCTCATTCACTTTGTTAAAATGGAAAGTATTCAATATGACAAAAGATATAATCAACATAATGACAAGTCAGAGGAAAAGATATTTTTAAAGCTATGGTTAACATATCATGATTATACAGAAATATATAGAACTGTCATGCATAAATAAGAAGCAAACAAAATAATGAAATAATGGGCAAAGAAATGAAAAGCAATTTGGTGAAGAAGCAGCATAATGTTCAATTGAAATATAGAAAGATACTTAAAGTCCTGTTTAGTTTATAAATATAAATGTAAAATGGCAATGAACCAAAGAAAATAGACTCTCCACAAAAGCATATATTAACCATCAGACTCAATTGTGAATTTCTGAAAGAATACCTCACCTACCTTGAGGCAGAAATGGGCAAAAACATCAGATGTTATGGCTTCTATTTAATACATTATACAGAAGGTTGTAGCTAGTGCAACAATCCAACAATAAAGAAAGGAATGAATGAATAAAGAAAAAAGGAATGAAAACATAAAGATAGAAGAAAAAAGAAATACTTATTTTATTTGCAGATGATAACGAAAACAAAGTGATCAATCAAAATTAAACTAATAAGTGACTTCAGTAAGATCTCTGGATATGACTGAGGTCTTCACACAAAAATCAATAACATTTCTACGTATTATCAATTCATAAAAGAAAAAATAAGGTGGTATTTACAAACACCTCTTTAAACAAAAAAAATTAAGAAATAAATTTGCCCAAATATATGCAAATACATGCATAGAAAAATCTGTCACAAATTGCAAAAAACCTACTAAATGTTCACATATTGGAGGAGTCCCTGATAATATGTTTGTTAATGAAATTAAAAATTGAGGCCACAATTTAATATCTCAAGGGCAACTACCCAAAGTTCAAACTAAGAAAACTTTGATTTTTTTCATCATGCTAGGTCTAATTATGAACAAAGCACATAACAGAGGCTTTTTATTCTTGTCGGCATAATACAGTATAGTGAAATTAAACCAATTGGCTATAGAGAAATGAGCTTAAACATCTCTACTTGTCTAAAAAGAAAGCAACTTTATTATAACCAGTCGAGATGCATATTGATGCACTTCCTCGCTGGTGCTTTATACGTTGTAGCGTAACATTTGTGACTGATCAGGTTGGTTTTAGACCTCTTAGTTTGTGTTCTCTGCAGGTGCAATAAACGTCTACAACTTTTTTTATGCAATATTACATTATTTTTTATAATATTAATCCCTCTTTCAAATGGATTTATACACAGAACAATTTCATCTACATAAATGAGAAATGATTTTTATTAGATGAAGCTATTGATAATTGCTTTCTTCATACAATCCTACCCTGCTGTAGCCCTGGTAATGACCAAAAAAGGAAAGCCTGGTAAGAGTAATTATTGATAAACATTTGGGAAACAGAAACTCTTACTGGTAAAAAGTAAATTTGTGCAAATTTTGGATGGCAATAGCTAAATAGAGTTAAAGTTATAACTAGTCTAAAACATCAATATAATTACAGTTTAAAGAATATTCAAGTTAAATTCTTGCATGCATATATGTAGATGTAGTTTGCCATGCTGTAACAATGATACTTTGGAAATTTAGATGTCCTTTATTGTGAGAATGGCATAGAATTTGAATATAGTTGTGTTCTGTGTAACAATGTTTTGGTCAATGATTGACCACATATATGAAGGTCATCCTGTAAGATTATCATACTGCATTTTTACCATACCTTTTCCTTATTAGAGATGTTGATATACACAAATATTTAATGTAGGGTTAAAATCAACTAATTCAGCATAGTAGCTGTACAAGTTCACAGCCAAGAATCAACAGGGCATTCTGTAGAGCCTAGATGTCCAGGAGGCAATATCATCTAGGTTTGCGTAACACCGTTCTGTGATTGCAAGATGACAAAATCACCTAAAGGTGCATTTCTTAGAGTGGTGCCCCTGTCATTAAGTGATGCCTGACTGTACTACTATTGAAATAAACAAAGGCTACCAAATTGAAAACAAGCAAAGACAGCGTACTGAGAGCTTGCTACAGCGAGGCAGCCAGCTACCATCACCCACGTCTGGCAGAGACTCAGAGGCAGGGGGGAAAGTGGGACACCTGTGGGAGAGAAAAGGGTAGACTTCAGGTACTTTGTAACTGGATGTTGCCCGGAGTGGGAAAGCTTGAGGTGGGCTAACAAATAGCTAGGCATCTACATCATTGATTAGGGTGATATATTTAGCTTTTCCTAACTGGTCCTAACTCAGAAACAGGAACAAAAATCACATGAGCTGGCAGTTATTTGACGCAGTTATTTACTATTTTGTGCTGAATGATGCAGACGTTGTGGGTCAAAGTTCCCTTTATTCATGGTGTGGCCATTTCTACATATTACGTCTATCACCACATGACTGTGAAAACAAATGAATAATGTCTTCAAGTATCAAAATAGAGATTTCTCAAAATATAATGTTAGCTGAAAAGTAAGCAAAGGTTTTCAAGATAGTACTCTAGAGATTAGGAAACACTACTGCATTTTAGTATGAATTCAAACATATAAAAAAAGTATTAGCATACTGCAGGAAAATGATAGATGGTAACTTTGATACCTGGTATCTCTAGGAAAGCAGGTGGATAAAGGAATGGGGCTTTAGTGTATACTATTTTATTTCTTATAAATAGATTGGAAGCAAATGTGGCAAACATGGGTTTATAGGTATTCTTTTTCTATGTTTTTAGAATGTTTGAATATTTTACATTCTAATTCTCTCATCATCCTCCTCCTTTTTTCTTTTTTGAAAATTACATATCTTCCACATCAGCCCTGGCCTTTATAATTAGCTCTTGGCCAACATACCTTGGATTGGAGTTAAGATTTCATTGTCTACCACAACTAGGCAGGTAACAAAAACATGTGCGTTGGTTTTGTGTAGAATGATAAGGAATGATGGCAATCAATGGACACCGATGATCCAATGAGAGATTTTCAAACTGAGGATAGTTTCTAAAGCTGGATGTGAGCAGTGAGTGATTTGGCCTATGGGCTGTCAGGGTTTGAGCAACGTTAAAGATCTTGCAAGCTATAATGAATGCAGAGAAGAAGGATATGAAATATTTCATATGAAGGACATGCTAACAGGAGCTAGCAAGACAGAGAAGAACTAGATAAAATCTTCAGGGTTTTCCAGGGCTTGATTGGCAGAGTACAGGTGAAACATTCCCTCCACCCATCATCATGTATAAAGCTTTCTGTAAGCCAGTTATGGTGACAAGTGCTAAGATTTCCAAGAGGACATCAATGGGGTCACATTCTAAAAGATGAATGCCCTGAGTTAAAGCAGCAGCAGCAGGGCTAAAAGAAAGAGATTGCTTTTTAAATCATTTTTAGAATATGGACACAAAAGAATTGCTTTCTAGACATAAGCTTAGTAGACACTATTCATGTACCACTGGGATTGCATACAACCAGGGAGTCTGTAAGAACAGACTTGAAAAGGGACTGAAAACCACTCCCCATTGCAATATGTTGAAAAGGACAGTAAGAGAAGCTACAGCAATGGGGAGTGTGAGGGCATCCACAGACTACTATCAGACAAGTGACGTTGTCAGTTCTTACCCTCTGAAATGAGATGAAAACAATGGATACTTGTATGATATAGTTGTAAAGAGGGCGAAACTGTACATCTGTAACAATGCGGAAACAGATAGATGGGCCTGTTAATCAGCAAAGGCTTTACATAGATTCTCCATCTCCATACGTTGGCATAGAACAGGTGCCACTGATGTTCAATTAATTGGAGACACCTGTTGATATCTTGGGCTGCAGCCCCTAGTTCATCAGTTCTCTTAAGAACTTACATGGGTCAACCAGTTGTGAGATGTTTTGCATACACCTTGTTTATACTGACAAAGTACCGGAATTTTCTTATTCCTTCTTTCTCTTTTTCCCTCCCTTCCTTCCTCCCTCCCTTCCTTTCTTCCTTCCTCCCTTCCTTCTTTCTTTCCTTCTTTCTTTTCTTTCTTCAAAGTGACTTTGGAAGGGAGAGTAGAGTTACAATGAGATGCCTTAGAACTATGTCATGTATGCTCATATCAAATGCGATAAATGAAGAAAAAATAAGCATTGATGCCTGATATTCAACATGGGAGAGAAGAGAGTAGCCTAAACTATTAATGTCATATTGTATTTGTTATATGTGCCTAAAATATAGAAAATCAATTCATCCAATTCTGACATTAATTTAAAAAATTCCTAAACAATAGCAAAAAATGAACCCATGTGATTTGACCATAAAGTAACATCAGTATAAACCTGAAAATCCACCACAGTTTAATGTTACAAATTTTTAAATGAAAAGGGAAATTCTTATAATGCTCTTGCTCAAAATTTTCCTGATAGCCTTTTGAGAATTTGTAGGGTATTATTTCAAGTATTCTCAGACTAATAGTTTCTCTTTTTAGAGTGAATCATTTTTTAAAGCACCTCAACATAATTTAACGTCACTTTAGATAAACAAGGACACCAAAAATCTTATGTGACTCAAAATCTGCCTCAGAAAGCAATTGCAAAAGATTTCATAAAAGTCTTAATCAACTGAAACAGCTCTAAACAACAGCACTAAAAAATGGTGGTTGCTCCAGAAAGCCTACTTTTAAGAGTATTTTCTATCACAACTGTTTAAAAAAATTAACAAAGAAGGCCAAGCACTGTGGCTCACACCTGTAATCCCAGCATTCTAGGAGGCTGAGATAGATGGATTTCTTGAGCTCAGGAGTTTGAGAACAGCCTGAGCAAGAGTGAGACCCCCGTCTCTACTAAAAATAGAAAAACTACCTGGGTGTTAAAGTGAGCACCTGTAGTCCCTGCTACTCAGATGGCTGAGGTAGGAGGACGGCTTAAGTCTAAGAGTTTGAGGTTGCTGTGAGCTATGATGATGCCATTGTTAGGTAATTGCAAAACTTATCTCATCTCCCTGTCCCAATTACCCACTGAAGATTTCAAACTTATGGTCTGCCCCCAATGGCTCTTCCCACCAGAGCAGGAACTCCTTATTGGCTATTCTACCATCCCACCACCTTTCTAAGACTTCCCCTAACTGAACCTATATAAGGGGGCACTTTTCTTTTGGCTCTCTCTCCTCTCTCCGCTCTCTCTTTTTCTCTCTTCTTTGGTGCTGCTCTGCAGCATCCCCCACCAATAAAGACCTTTTGTACAAGCCTTAGTGATCTGTGAGATCTCTGCCAGTTGAGGGTCGCCCTTTCAGCCATGGCATTCTACCCAGAGTCACAGAGTGAGACTTAATCTCAAAAATAAATTGATTAATTAATTAATTAACCAAAAAGAAAAGCCTCAAAATTTCATGACTGCATACCAACAAGAATTCAATATGGATACAGACAAAATTTTACAGTTTCTTGGTCAATATTAGCTGCCCCCCTCCAAAAAAAATCAAAGTTTGCTTTGTACATTATACATAAACCAGTATGGGAATATGCTGCACAATAATTCCATTGGTGAAAATAAATTCTGAAATAGTATATATTTTAACATTGAGATACTCTTCTTGGTAAAAAGCTTTATATCATTTTTCTGTAACTTCAAAGGCTTCATTTTGGAGTTACCTGATATATTAAAAATAATGTATTCCTTTTTCTTTTAATCCAACTTCCTGGATAGAACAAATTGGAATGTCTTAATATATTAACTTTATATTAAAATGCATGAAGATTTCTCAGATTTGAGGAACCAGTTTGACAGCCTTGTGAACTTTACATCTACTGAAATGCCTCCTGGTTGACATAATGGCTTTAGGAGTACCAAAAACTAGGATTGAATGGAATCTCTCAATATATGTATTTTCATATGAGTCATTTCTCTCTGGAAAGTTTCTTGAGTCAAAGAAGAAACTTCCTACTTGAGTAAATTTATCGTGACATTAAGTTAATGGTACATGGCAGCCCAAAAACGAATTTAATGGAAATTAGATTTTACCTTTATTCTACAACGAATATTATTAATAAAGTGATAATCACACTTTCTTCTTTAGTTCTATCTTTGAAATAGATACTTTATACTATTCTAAAGACATATTTCTGATTAAAATTCACTGTTCATCTCAATGTCTTCCTTTTTGAGCATGTTGAAATTATAAATATAAGAAAGTTGAGGTTATGATCACTCAAAATCCAGTTAAACTCTTGCAATTCAAGTAATAAATGCGTAGCCCTCCACTCACACTGCACTGGAAGACATCATCTCAGAACCTGCCAAAGTCGGGTAGGAGGCTCCAGCTGACCTCTAAGGCCCCATACCTAGATAATCTGTGGCCCGTCTAACCTACTCTGAGCAGAAAGAATCAAAAGACAAAAGAAAAGCTATTAGTATAGTAATGAGACATCTGAAATAGTTTTCAGAAGAAGGGCACTAAATTTAATTATGTTTATTACTTTTTCTCAAAAGAAACTTGGATTATAATGGATTGCAAGTTAAGCTGAGTTCAGCCAAATGTCAGAACCAGTTAACAGGAACCAACCTGTACACTTTGTTCAGCCAGAGAAAGTACAAAACTCTCTCTATGCCCAGACAAATTAATTAATTTAGGTTTAAAATCTTTTGATGACCTCCATAATTTTAAAGCAGTCTATTAAGCAGCATTCAAATTTCTACCCGTTATACACACACGCACATACACACATACTGAAGTGTGAAATAAAATCTTTGAAAAAAATCTATACCTGCTATACAGTAGATCAAATGGTTTTATTAAATAAACAAATTTATAAATTAAAAATGTTCTAAAGTTACTCAAATGCATCTCTCAGTGGTAAACTCTTTTTCTTGAAAACATTTTTGTAGTGAGCATTGCAATTTATATTCACTAAATAATTAGAAATTATTTTCCTTATAGAACACTATTGTGTTTGCCACAATCTATAGCAGGCGTTCTCAAACTTTTTAAACAGGGGGCCAATTCACTGTCCCTCAGACCATTGGAGGGCGGGACTATAGTTTAAAAAAAAAAACTATGAACAAATTCCTATGCACACTGCACATACTTTATTTTGAAGTAAAAAACAAAACGGGAACAAATACAATTCACACCAATGCATGTGGTCCGTGGGCCGTAGTTTGAGGACCCCTGACCTATAGTATGGACAGTGGATAAGCAGGTAAGATAAGGTTCATGATGTCAAGGAGTTCACAGACTGTTGTGAAAAATAACACATCACATTACTACCTGAAACCTCCTGCTTTATGATGCTTTTGTAAATAAGATCCGCTCTAGCAAGTCTTATACTTAAAACTGTCCAACAAAAGTGACAGATGCTGATGTTGACTTTGATGATGAGCGAGGTCAGCCGGTGCCAACCCGAAACAATCAATAGTGTTAAGAAAACATGATGGCTGGTCAGAGGGCGGAAACCCTAGAACTGTTAGAGATGCACGATCAGATTCAGCAAATCTATATGTATCTGAATCAAGCAACCACCACCACAGAAGCCATTTCTCTCTTGAACAATTTAATGCTATTTGATAAATGATATTCATGTTCTTTTGTAACTGTTCTGAAAGTGTAGAGACAACTACATTTTGCAGGTGTTTATCAGAGAAGAATTTCAGAAAATACATAAAGTGGTGACAGAATTTAAAACTCTCAGTATTTATCAAATCCAACAAGAGCCAGGAGGAATTTCCAATAGCAAAATCATGTTATGATCGAGAGCAAACATCTGGACAGTAAGACTTAAGAAGTTATTGCACTAAACCCCCGCTGAATTCTGCTACCATAAAAACACAAGAACTTCACTTAGAAGGTTTGTCTAACTCTACAGCCCATTATCTGTGTAGCTCTGTTCAGAGGTAGATAAATAAGCCCATTAGTTTATTATTTTTATGTTTTGAGAGAGACAGAATCTCATTCTGTTGCCCTTGGTAGAGTGCTGTGGCATCACAGCTCACAGCAACCTCAAACTCTTGGGCTTAAGCGATTCTCTCGCCTCAGCCTCCCAAGTAGCTGGGGCTATTGGCACCCGCCACAACAACAGGCTATTTTAGGTTGCCATTGTCCTTGTTGTTTAGCTGGCCTGGGCCAAGTTTGAACCCGGCACCCTCGGTGGCACCGTAACCACTGTGCTACAGGCGCCAAGCCCCATTAGTTTATTACCAATATTTCTTCTACATTATTTTGAATGTACTTTTTGATAGAGCAACATTGCCAAAATAGAAATGACTAACTGGTGGTGCATTATAACCTGAGCTGTGAGCTTAGCAATATGGAAGATGGAAATACCAGAAGGCTGGAAAGCAATAAAAGTTTCCACACCCAGTCTGTTTTCTTGTGCTCTTCAAAATAGTTCCGATTTCACAAGGATAACTCTCTGTCATGTTGCTAGACAAATAGTCTCTGGGAGCAAAAGTTTTCTTCTGTGCCCCCCAAAATAAGATAAATGACATAAACATGAGAAATTTGCTTATAATCTGTGCACATCAACAACCTCTCCTGTAACAATCAGAGAGAATTTCAATATTACCCACAAGGGGTGGGCAGTGTCAGTGAAAACCCATTACTCCTGCTTATTGGCGACCAGGAGATAGGTAAGTATCTCTTTAATGGAGAAGAATAAAGAACAGAAATAGAAAATAAGAAGGGAAATAGACACCAAGAAATTAAATCCTACGAAAACAGCTTGCCCTGATGTATCCTTTAAGATTACCAAAGGAGAGTTGGAGCAAAATGTCGTTGATGTGATCTCCGGAAAGACAGGTGAAGAAGACAGAGCAGAGAAAAGGGAAGAGCACCGGGTGAGAGCAGAAGGGTGTTTTAAGGGGACAGAGAGACGTAATGGACATTTTCCTCACTGTGTCTTCAAGTTCTCCGGGCAGGGACATGTACGGGGCCTGAACCTCCACCCAGAGGGAAAAGCCACAGAGCATCACTCCTGGCCGTGTTGAGGGCAGAGCCCCCAGGCATTTTCTATCTCTTGCATCATACTCAAGCAGTGTTCCTAATTCGACCTGGGGAAAAAATTGGAGGGAACATCTTTTTGGCAATAAACTTGGAACTGAAGATTTTATGGTTGAAATCCATCTTCGGGATAAAGCTTCTTAGGAAGGAGAGAGGAAAATCCTCCTTAAAAATGCTCAGTCTGTTTCCACAAATGCTATCAAGCTCACACAGGACAATAAACTGTTTTTAAAATGTTTTCCTTTGATCATGTGGTGATAATATGCAGTTGCTTTGTAGAGGAACACTAGAGAGATGTTAGGAAGTCTAGTTTGGTTCTCCAAAGCTAACAAGACCATTCAAATCAGGTGATAAAAGTATTGGGAGACTCAGTATAAGTCCTGGATTTTTAACTTTTAATGAAGTTTCTGACTTCTTCATTTGTTAATAATATGATTTCTACTTGCCTTCCACAGATATGGAAATAACTTTTGGTAGAAAAAATATATATATAGGGACACGCCTGTGGCTCAGAGGAGTAGGGCGCTGGCCCCACATACCAGAGGTGGTGGGTTCAAACCTGACCCCTGCCAAAAACTGCCAAAAAATAGAAAAAGAAAAAGAAAAATATATATAGAGAGAGATGGGCCTAGAAACCTTAATCAAATATTGCAAAATTCACAGTCAACATGTTCGTATATAAAGTGGGAAGAATTAATGAGGTTGTGTGCACAGGGAATCAGAACTGTGTATGACGTCTCCTGTCATCTGATTGGGGCATGGTTCCTCTCCAGAATTTACCAACAACGCAGAGAGAAGGCGTGCTGAATGCTACTGACGCCGTCTGATACCTGTTCAGGGTTTACCGACGCAGAGAGAAGGCGTGCTGAAGGCTACTGATGCCATCTGATATCTGAGAATATAGAGCAAGCGGTTACCACAATATTGATTTGAACAAAGCCAAGAACTGCTGAGAGTCAACAAGAAATTGTCCAACCGGATTAGTCAGACCCTTGAGATCAATGATGATACACACAGAGGAGGAAATGCAGAAATAAACTTTGATAGGAGATGACAATAAGTATCTTGCACATTGTGAGTCCACTATTAAGTTTCATGTGAGTAAGTGAATATCCCCTGTAGACAAGTACACATGAACCAAATTGCATAGGCACTTTTTTTACAGAAGACATCTTTAAGAAATATACGTAAAGAATCTTAAGGTAACATGTAGAGAACGAGAGAGAGGAATTAGCGCTGAGGAATCAAAATAGAAGGTGCTTCAGGTTCCCAGGGTTTCCAAAAGAGGAATGTCAACATCCAGCTTGCCAAACTAAAGATGAAGAATGCAGAGCTATTTGTTAAAACACAATAGGTTATAGCTGTGTTTCATTTTTCATATGCAAGTGTGAGTGATTATAAATTGGTCACCTAATGGCATAAATGTATGTGTGATTTATGCACAAATGACTTAATAAAAAATAAATTAAAACAAAAACAAAAACAATAGGTCATGGTACCTGTTCCATTTATACTGAAATTGATATGAGGGGTCGACATCAGGACTTTGCTTGCAAAACTCAAAAAAGGGTCAACAAAATGGCCTGAAACCTGATTATTCTGATTGTTAGGGAAGACCTAGAATATCTAAGTTCCTAATATAAAAATCTAACAATAAATTCAGTTTCTGCACAAAATAAATTAGAAATGAAAAAGTATTTCATTTATTAAAGAGCCTTGATACTAAAAAAAAAAAAAAATTAAAAAAAAATGCTTTCCCTTGGTTGTTACCTGAGAAAGAAACTCACAAAAAAGAAAAGTCTTACAAAGGTGGTTTTACCAGGGTGAGTTTCATCCGTTGCTCTCTGGCATTCTGGAGGTTCTCACCATTGTGATTCCCTACTCTTAAAAAATAAAAAGATAAATTTAAAAAAAAAAAAACATGGTTCTAGATGACATTGAACGACATTGTTCAAGGCAGCATTGATCCTCTGGAAAATGCTACCAGGTCTATGGGCAATTTCAAAACAGAAACAAACGTTCATAACAGATGTTTCCTTCAGCTCCAAACAGATTTCATACCCAAATATGTTAAACTAGTGAAAGAGTGCCCTGCACACGGGCAAATCAGAATAAGGAAAAAGCAAAAGAGGTAGCTTTACAATCTAGAATAGTAGCATGGTATGTTTATATTCTATGGATATAAATTCAGATTGGAGGATTTAAAATTCACAAAAAGCATACAGCTTTCTAGCCAGGCCTTGTGGCGGGTGCCTGTAGTCCCAGCTACTCAGGAGGCTGAGGCAAGAGAATCGCTTAAGCCCAGGAGCTGGAGGTTGCTGTGAGCTGTGATGCCACAGCACTCTACCCAGGGAGATATAGTGAGACTCTGTCTCTACAAAAAAAAAAAAGAGCATACCGCTTTCATTACTAATTATTTAAGCTGTATAATATAGTTGTATTACTTTTAAAATCTAGTTCATTTGGTAATATTTAATTCAGAACATGTAGAACGTAGTTTATTTTATATAAAAATTTTTCTTTTTTATACATGCCTGACATAAATATGATCACGGGAAAAAAAGGCTTTTGGACTAATTGTCAGAAATTGCTTGATATCTTTATGAAAAAGGAAATGAAGTACTTACTAATTTAATAAAGGAAGATTTTATGAATATGACGTTCAGTGGAATTTGGAGGGGGTGTTTGGCTTTTAAACAAAGATTCATTTATTTTTTTAGACACAGTTCTCTCACTGAGGCTGGAATGCAGCTGTGTGATCATAGCTCATGAAGACTCAAACTCTTGGGCTGAAGCCATCCTCCAACTCAGCCTCCTTAGTATCTGGGACTACAGGTGTGCCACTGTGCCTGGCTATTTATTTATTTATTTATTTATTTTGTAGAAATGGAGGTCTCTCTATATTCCCTAGGCTGGTCTGGAGCACATGGGTTGTGTCAACCTCTTGGATATCATGAATAGTGCTGCTATGAACACAGGTGTGCCAATATATTTTCAAGGTCCTGCTTTCAGTTTTGGGGGTATAAGTGGGACTGCCCTATCATAGTCCTATTTTTAACTTTTTGAGGAACACTACACTCTTTTCCATATTGACTGCACCATTTTACAGTCACACCTGGGGTGCACAAGAGTTTCGGTTTTAAACTGGTGTGTTTTTTAACTTGCATTTATTTGATGGCTAATGATGTTGAATACTTGTTCACATATTTCTTGTTCACTTAGATCTCCATTTTTATAAGGAGTCTGTTTTGGCTTTTGTCAATTTTTCTAATTGAAGCATTAGAAACATTTTTTTTTTTTTTTTACATTCTAGATATGAGCTCTGCATTGGTTATTTTTGTTCCAAATATCTCCTACTCTATGGTTTCCTGACTTGGGCTCACCAGGTTTTCCATTGCCTATGGCGGGAGGGCCCAGAAAGCTGGCTGGTCCGAACATGGACTCCCGCCCTCCTCATCTCCAGCCTCTTCCTGCTGGAGCGATGGGGCCACAGGGGTGCAGGTGGCTGATTCTGACTCTGCTTCATCTTCAGGCATCTTGACAGCAGCAGTGACTGCTGAAGTTCAACGTTTTGACATAGCACATATGTAAAGTCACTTTTTTAGGTTTAAAATGCATGTATTCACTTATTTACCAGGTATTCAAGGAAAATAGTGTATGACCTGATTGACCTCAAAGCAGAGAAAGTGTGCTTGACACAGACCTATACACATACATCAAAGAAAAAGGGAGAAAGGAAGGAATGGAGGAGGAAATAGAGGTTGGGAGAGAGGGAGAGAAGAGAGAGGGAAGGAAATGCCATGTGAACACAACACTCAAGAGAACTAAAGAGCTGATACAAACCCTGACATTTGGGGATGCCTCATATATATTATGACCTTAAAGTTCATCATAAACATGATGAATACAATCATGAGGCCTGTGTACTGGAGCAATATTGTTTATATCTCAAATCTTCCGCGTACCAAGTCAGCACGAGAGGTTGGATGGCTCACGGGGGAGTGCTGTGCTACATCACTGCTCTACGGCCAGTTTCCCCACTGTTCATGCATATGTCCTAAGTGTTTATTTACTCGACACCTGGCTGCATTATTTATTTTACAGTTTCATTTCTGTTTACTTTTCAGTTTTTCTGAGTACCATTCTCATCTAAAATTCGTGCTAACTTGAAGGCATTTCTATTTTCAATTTCCACAATGAAATTAATGTGGCGGTGTGCATGTTAAACCATGTGTGAAAACCATGTTTAAATGTTAATAAAATGTATTTTTCACATGCTCGCAGATTATAATATGGTCATAAAATTTCTCGTAATAAAGATCAAATGCAATTTTTGCCACATTTATCTGAGTAAGGAAGACAAAGAAGGCAGGTCTTTGTGCACCTGACAGTTACATACCCCCCCCTTTTTTTTTTTGGAGACAGAGTCTCACTCTGTTATCCCAGGCTAGAGTTCCATGTCATCACAGATCACAGCAACTTCCAACTATTGGACTACAGCTATCCTCCTGTCTCAGCCTCCCCAGTAGCTGGGACTACTATCGGCATCCACCATAGCCCAGCTAGTTTATCTATTTTTAGTAGAGTCAAGTCTCTCTCTTATTCAGGCTGTTCTCATACACCTGAGATCAAACAATTCTCCGTCCTTGGCCTCCAGAGTACAAGGATTACAGGTGTGAGCCACCATGCCCAGCCTCAGTTTTACATACTTGCTACAAATTCTTCTATGTCTAGCATGGTCTGTTGACATAGAATATATGTTTTTGTTTGTTTCAATTTAATTTTATGAACTAGCTATATTTGTATAAAATTAACAATCTACATAAGTTTATTTTAGCCAAACACTTCATGGGGTACATATATTGATTTTGTATTTTTGATAACCTTTATAAGAAAGATAGCAGTAAATATTACCCTTTAAATATTTTATTGACTATCTTGAAGTCTTTTATCAAACATATGTCATATACTTGAAAATTTCAAGGTCAGTAATTTTACAGTAGATATAAAATTTAAGGAAATTATTCCTTTATTTTTAATGAAAAATAAAATATACTTTTAGTAAACAAAAAGGTATAAATTTTAGAAAGCATCCGATTGTGTCTTGTATAGATATTAAAAAAAACATAAGAAATCAGTGTATGAAATCTGACATCATTAGTCAATAAATAGAGTTAAAATATAGGTTTCTAAAATTGAATTTTTTTCCAAAGCTGTATAAAATAAGTAAAAAATAAGTAAATCCAAAATTTTAAAAAAGAAATACTAGCAATAGAAGTAGTATAAATATGAAAATGCTATAGAAAATGGAAGCTGTAAGGTGAAAGAACTCTAGAGATAATTTCCTAAAATGTATAATGGACAAATACATAAAATGATTATCAATAGTAAGGGAGAAAGTACTGTTTTAACTAAAGATAGCTGATGTTTTTAAATGATTAAAATCAGTAATCAGAACTTTTCTCCACTTTTCTTCAGGAGAAATAGCTTCCTGACCTCATGTGACACATGATTTCGTATTACTACACAGTGGGTCTTTTGGAAAGAGTATGTGGCCCAAATATCATAAGAAATGTGCACCTAGGTAAAGCTCAGGGTAAATATATCTAACGTGGTATTACCTGCATACGTACACACACAGCCAAAACTAACAAAAGAAGTATTTTCTTTTGCTAATACTTTAATATTTGCTCAGATGTAAAATTAGCTCTTAGTTTTCTCCTCTATGTTATTTTCATCCAGTTTTGTCATCAGACACATGTGAGAATTATAAAGTAAGAGGAATGTCCCAGTGTTTTCATGGTCGACAACTTTCTTTAAGATTGAAATTAACTGTCACTTGAAACTTGTTTGAAATTTTCTGTGAAATACCCTGGAGTTTATGCTTTTCCTAAGGGTAAATATTTAAAATCCATTTTCAGTTTTTTCTAGAGTTATTGTTTTTGTCGTATTTCCTGCTTTAAGTTTATATTTTTTAGAATAAAGTTATGCATTATATTTTCCGAAAACATTATTTTAATCTCTAGACCAGCAGTGATGACCTCTTTTGTTCATTCCAAGTGTGTTTTTGTTGTTGTTGTTGTTGTACCTTTTCTCTTTAGTTAGTTCTTGATTGTGTTTGCCAAAGGTTTGTCTACCTTAGTGATCAAAGAATTGACTTTTCTTTTGAATGGCCAATCTGATGTTTTGCTTCTTATTTCATTAATTTTTGGTTTTAGATTTATTGGTTTCTTCCTTTCGTTGTTATGATGTTTGTTTCTTTTGCTGTCTTATCAAATTGCAGGCCTAGTTCATTTTTTCTACTCTTTTTGTTTTTCTAATAATTCTACTTAAAACCATATTTTCCCCATGTTTCTGTGAGCATATGTCACTTTATTTACACATGTAGTTTATCTCCCTTCAAGTGTGAAGGAAGTATATTATAGCAATTTAGACTTTGGATTTTGAAACTAAACTGCCTAACTTGGTTACGTGTTAGCTATAGGAAATATAGCACATTATTTAAGCTCTCTGTGTCTTTAAGTAGAGTTAGTAATGGTACTGATCACATAGGGTTTCCTGAACCTTAAACACGTAAATATGTTTGGTACATCCTGAACAATAACTATAGACTAAAAGTAAGAAATGAACAGTAAGTATTATTTTTAATGTCAACATTATAATGTAGGCCTAAATGATTAGTGATCTCCATTTTAACTATAAGCCTCAAAATTATTTAGAAGCTTTTTTTCAAATTTCATTTTGTGATTGAGGGATGTTTCACTAATTCTTTTGCCAAGTTTTAATGTTGCTGTTTATGATCATTGAACTTTATTTGCACATTATCAAATTTTTGAGCAGGTTTCTGAGTCTTCTCTTAAACATGCCCAATTTTTATGAATATATGACCCATGTTTAAAAGGAATTTTCATTTTTTTTATTGCTTGGGGTTTTTCCAAGGCAAACATCCATTGCTTAATACATTAGACACATAATGAAGATAAAGTAAAAGAGATTGTAGAAAAGATGATGCCTGAGCCCTTCAGGATTTCCTCCTTATCTGGCCTCTTCCAGCTTTAAGCACCATTCAGAGTGGTAATTTTCAGTATAGGCACTTGGCTGAGGATTATCTCTTTAATTTTGTTTTCTAAATTTCAAGACTTCAGCACAACTTCTGGACCAGTGAAAAATCCCATTTTGTTGTTTTTTATTATTTAAATCTTATGTTGTTTCTAAACATTCCATGCAGAATGGTAAGCGTGAAGTATGTGCTCAGTTCGAATTCTTGGAACAGAAGTTACAGAATGTGTTACTTAAATTCAACACCCTTTGCCTACAAAGGTAAAAAAGCCAATATATGACAACAAGGTAAAGACGGCTCGAATAATTAAAAATAGTAAACAAAGTATTATGGGGATATATTTTTACCTTAATAATGTTATCTTTAACTTTAATTGTCCTAAAATTGTATTCTCTGAATTAAAAAGTAACATAAAACATACAGAAAAATGTTAGAAATGTGAGGAATAAGTTATAGGAATGTTTATATTAATAGACTCCAAAGGGTCTGAGTGATCAAGCAGGTGAAAAATAGAATATGGAGTATTTGAAATAATTACATAAAATGATGTACACATATTACAGAAGGTGCCAAAAAACATCTATACATTTAAATAGCGAGAAAAAAACATATTAAAATCATAGTAATCAATATATACCATTACAAAAGATGAATATAAGTCGCATCCACCTTGAGCGCAAAAATCAAACATGATTTGAGTGTTATAAATTTAATTCAGTTTTTCCTTTCTTAAAGTATGTATATGTTTGGGAGCACTGTATGCATTCATCAAACTTTAATTTTCACATAACTGGTAATTTCACTTTTCAAGTTTCCATTGTGCTTGAATATATATGGAAGCACATGTATTTCTATAAAAATGCATCTGAGATAGCAAATCTTACATAGGCTCCAACATTGGACCAGACTGAAAAATAAAACTTATTACAAATAAATAAATCTAGTCAAAAAATGTAAAATTTACTATTTAACCAAAAATGCCATATGTGAAAAATTGTTAAGATACAAAATGAAATGATTCTGCTATATTATTAATATATTATTTTATAGTATATGATTAGTTGCAAAAAGTTCTGCATGTAATTTTTACAGCAATCTAGTGAAATATGCTCCCACTTTTCTTTTATTTATCTAATTTACTTATAACTAGATGCTATCTCTTTGCCAAACTGTGGTCAATGATTATTTTTCATGTTACTTTAGGAACCCATTGTGGAAATTTCAGTTACTACAAGATTTTGTATTTAGTTCAATAACATATTTGGACTCCTGCATTTCAGCACTCTGGAAAGCTTCCTGATTTGTTCACTTTTTGTCCTATTTTGCGTAGTTCAGAAATCATAACAAGGAGAGGCAGAACAAAATTGTGGACTAGAGACATCTTGATGGCTACTTGTGGTAAGACTCAGGAAAGCTGTTTTTGGCTACCTCTGCCTGGGGGAAACATCCCTCGGATGGCACAGGTAAGCAGCAGGACACTTCAGGAGCTATGGAGGAGGTCTGGAGCTGAGGAAAGCTGATGGGGAAGGCAGGTACTTGGTATGGACAGAGACCAGCTGATTGGCTGGCTCTCCCATGGAGGTCTGGGGATGGGCAAGGGTTGTCCTGCAGGATTTTGATTTTACCCTGGGCTGCTCACTGGAGCAGTGAGTAGATTTAAAGCTGGGCAGGGTGGAAGAATAGAAAGAATGGTTCTGCGAGTGACTTGGCTGCAGGTGGGGCAATATCACTGTGGGAAGATGGTTTGCATGGGAGGAGCAGTCCACAGAGTCCCAGTACACTGCCATGTCTGGTGTGCCTGCTGAACTCAGCAGGACGTCCTTGGGGTGAGCTGTGTAGCCTCCACACCCTCTGGGAGGCCATTTTGTTGTCAGAGGACACTGTGGGACTCCTGAGAAGTCTGATGAGACCTTTGGGATCCCAGTCCCATGGGCACTCAAGGATGATTCAGCAAATAGTCCCGGATTGATGGCAAAGAAATCAGGAAGACAAGATCCTGTCTCCTTTGTTACTACAGAGTGGCTTCCAACCCCCATTATACACAGAAAATGCAGTGTATGATCTCCATCTTCTAACAACACAGCACCACCTGGTGTACAGGCAATATACTGTGCTCTCTCGCTCATGCTGTCTCTGTGTGTGTGTATGTGTGTGTGTATTATATACACACACACATTTTTTTTTTGCTTCTTTATTCAATTTTTTCTTAGTTTGTTATTTTATTTTTTCCTTTTGTTCTTGTTATTATTTTTTGTTTACGTTTGCTTTCTGTTTATATTTTTATTTTTTTATTTTTACTTTATTCAATAGCAAAGGCTCCTCCATTTTTGTTACAGTTTTTTTAGTCCCTTTTATTCTTCATATCTTTTTTATCCTCTTCATTTCTCTCTTTTCATAGAGATTTTTCTACTTTTCTCATCTTTCTCACATGAATTTCTCATACAATACAAAATACTAAGATATCCCTTTTTCCTCCATTCTTTATTTTATACAATTATGTTATTAATTTTATTATCTATTATCTTTTGCTCATTTTCTTTTCCTATTCTGTGAGACCTGGGGCTCACAGCATTAGTCTGGCCAGGAGAGGTCATGGCATTGCCTCTTTTCTGAGGGCTGGACTCACAGTATTAGTCTGGATCAAGGAGGCTATGAGCTCAAAGAATCAGGTCTCTTTCTAGCTTTGGCCTTCAGAAAGAAGATAGTGCTAGGTCATACTGATGATTTATTTTTATAATTGGCAGAGGTGAGGGGTCCTACTTTTGCCCAGGCCAGTAAGGAGCTTCTGACTTCAAAGGACCCACCAAGCTTTGTCCCCCCCAATCCTAAAGCTGTTGTTGTGATTAAAGCACTTCACCAGACACCACTATTTCTCATGTCACTATCTTTCTCTCTTACTGTCCTTTTTATCCACTTTTCTTCAATTGTTTCCTTCCACCTCCTTCTTTATTTCCCCTCTTTATCTTCATCTTACTTTCTCCCTTCTTGCTCTTTAACCTTATCTAACTTTAAGCCTTAACCAAAGGCCACTTAAACATATAATCTTTGAGACAAGCTAATTTAATGCAAAGGAGGCAGAGAGAAGGAAAAAGTAGGGGAAGGAAGTGAACAAGAAGAAAACACACATGAGGAGGAATCATAAGAAAAATTCTGGCAACTTGAAAAACTAGAATAGACCAACCACCACCCCCTCAAAGGGATAATGGGGTAGTTACCACAGAGTATTCCACTTCTGAAGAATTGTTGGATATAATGGAAAGGTAATTTAAAATAGGGATGGCAAAAACAATAGAGGGAATTGATGAGAAAATGAAAAACAGAAAAAAAAATGGACAAAAGATATGAAGACTATACAAAGGATATGGCAGAGCTTAAGGACTTAAAGGAGTCAATAATGGAACTTAAAGATGCAATAGAAAGTACCAATAACAGATTTGAACATGAAGAAGAGAGAATCTCAGAGCTAGAGGATAAAACTCTTGAATTAACAAAGGCAGTTAAAGAGGAAGAAAAGAAGAAAAACAAAGCAGAACAGTTCCTCAGAAAACTATGGGACTTCACAACGTTTTCAAAAATATAAATTGTATGTATTCCTTAAGGGGACGAAGAATATCTCAAAGGAATGGAAGTCCTAATTGAGAATATCATAAATAAAAACTTCCCAGGTATCACCAAAGATTTGGAAATACTTCTTTCAGGGGGACATTGAACTCTGGGTTGTCTCAACACAAACAGAGCATCTTCAAGACACATTATCATGAACCTGTCAAGAGGAAAGAAAATTCAACAAACAGCCACGAGTAAGCACCAGCTGACCTATAGGGGCAGATCCGTCATGGTGACAGTAGAATTCTCATCTAAAACTTTCCAAGCCAGAAGAGATTTGTCATCTACCTTTAACCTTCTTAAACAAAACAATTTTCAGCCCAAAATACTGTATCCTGCTAAACTAACCTTCAAAATGCTTGGGAAAATCAGCACAATAAAACCAGCTCTATAGGAAACGAAACTATTAACCACATTGACCACCACAAGGGACCACTACCAAAGTAAACACCAGGAGACTAAAGGAGCAAACCTAGCTTGCACAATGACAAAAAAATAAAACTCAACAATGGTCCTTCACAAAATAACATGAATAGAACTCCACCAGACTTATCAATTATCTCAAGATATGTTAATGGTTTGAATTCCCCACTGAAGAGGCACAGGCTGCCATATTGGACACAAACATAAAAGCCATACATACTCTACCTTTAAGAAAACACACCTAAACTTGGAAGGCTAAACAAGATTCAAGGTAAAGGCTTAGAAAACAATATTTTAGGCAAATGTAAATCAGAAGGAAGGAGGAGTCATAATCATATTTTCAGAGACAAGTAAATTTAGAGCAACTGAAGTTAAAGACAAAGGCAGTCATTTCATACTGATCAAGTGAATAATACACCAACAGGACATTTATGCACCTACCTAAAATTATCCCACATTTGTAAAACAGACCTACATTCATCTGAGCAATATGATATCTCATAACATCATAATAGCTTGGGACATTAACATCTCTATGGTTAAATTGAACAGAAAGTAAACACAGATGCAAGAGACTTAAATGCAACCCTAGAACAAATGGGCTCAACAGCCACATACAGAACACACCATCCCAAAGCTTAAGGAATATATGTTCTTCTTGTCAGCCCATGGAACACACTCCAAAATAAATCATATACTAGGTTATAAATCAAACCTCACCAAATTGAAAACATTGAAATTATACTTTGTATCTTCTTATACCACAAGGCAATAAAGGTGGAACTTAACTCCAACAAAAAATGTCACCCACACACAAAGGCATGGAAATTATACAACATTATGCTGAATGACAGTTGGGTCAAGGAAGAGATAAAGTAGAAAAATATTAAATTTCTCAAACACAGCAGTAATTAAGCTACAAGTTACCAAAACTTGTGGGACATCTCAAAAGCAGTCCTAAGAAAGAAATTTATCTCATTAGATGCCGACAGCTGAAAAACAGAAAGAGTGGACCATCTAATGAATAATTTTACAAAAATGGAATGGGAAGAGAAATCCAATTCCAAACCTAGTAGAAGAAAAAAATAACCAAAGTTAAATCAGAAATAAGCAAAATTGAAAAAAAAAATCATTCATAAAATCAATGAAACAAAAAGTTGGTTTTTTGGAAAGATAAACAAAACTGATAAAACTTTGGGCACATTAGCTAGAAACAGAAAAGTACAATCTCCAATAACCTCAATCAGAAATGAGAAATGGAAAATAACAACAGATACCACCGAGATACAAGATATTATTTCTGACTACTACATGAAACTGTATGCCCAGAAATTTGATGATGTGGAGAAATACCTGAAATCAATCATGTCATCTCCCTAGACTTAACCAGAAAGAAATAGCTCTCTTGAACAGGCCAATATCAAGCAGTGAGATTGAAGAAACAATAAAAAGTCTTCCAACAACAATAAAAATGCCCTGGACCAGATGTTTTCACACCAAAATTCTATAAAACCTATAATACAGAACATATTTCAAAACAGTGAGAAAGAAAAAATCTTCCTTAGCACATTGTATGAAGCAACCATCACCCTGATAACAAAAATCTGGGAAGTACCCATCTAAAAAGGAGATATTTGGTCTAAGTTTTTGTATCTAGTCAGCCAACCTGTGCCTTTTTAAAGGATAATTTAAACCATTCACATTAATTGAAAATAATGATAAGCCTTTCAAAAGTGAAGTGGGTTTTTTTGATCCTTTCGCCATTGTGGAGTTTGGAATTTGGTCAAAAGTTTCTGAGTGATTTACTTTTGCAGTAGAGGTTTGTGCGATTCATTATGGAGGATAGGTTTGAGAATATCCCGGAGAGCTGGTTTAGTTATGGCAAATTTCTTCAACATATGGATTTCATTAACGTATTTAATTTCTCCATCATAAATGAAACTCAATTTGGCTGGATATAGGATCCTGGGTTGGAAGTTATTTTGTTTTAGAAGATTAAAAGTTGGTGACCACTCCCTTCTAGCTTTAAAATGTATACAGCGCTACTAGGAAGCTAATTTATAGCTTTCATATGAAGGCTATAATCCAATTATAGCACAAGAAGATGGGGAAAGGGGTAAGGGAGAGAAGAGGAGGGGGAGGGTGGTTGGAGAGAGGGTAAATGGTGGGATCACACTTGAGGTGCATCTTAGAAGGGACAGGTGAAACCTACTAAATGCAGAACACAAATGTTTTCACACAATAAACGAGAAAATCCCATGAAGGGTATGTCGAATAGTTGGATGAAAATATTTCAGACTGGCTCGGCACCTGTGGCTCAGCGGGCTAGGGTGCCAGCCACATACACCTGAGCTGGCGGGTTCGAATCCAACCCGGGCCCGCCAAACAACAATGATGGCTGCAACCAAAAAATGTCTGGGCATTGTTGTGGGTGCCTGTGGTCCCAACTACTTGGGAGGCGGAGGCAGGAGACTTGCTTGAGCCCAGGAATTGGAGGTTGCTATGAGCTGTGATGCCACAGCACTCTATCTAGGGTGACAGCTTGAGGCTCTGTCTCAAAAAAAAAAAAAAAAAAGAAAAAATAAAGAAAATATTTCAGATTGTATATGAAACCTGCACACTGTACCCCATGATTGCACTGATATACACAGCTATGATTTAATAAAAAATAAAAATTAAAAAATAAAAAATAAAAAAAGGAGAACTACCACACAAATTCCGTTAATCAATATTGATGCCAAAATACTCAGCAAAATTTTAGCCAACAGATAACAGCTACACATTAAAAAATGTATCTATCATGATCAAGCAAGCTTCATCCAATGGATGCAAGGCTTGTTTAACATATGCAAATCCATAAGTATAGTTCACCGTATGAATAGAAGCAAAAACAGAGACCATATGATACTCCCAATAGATGCAGGAAAAGCAGTTGATAAAATTCAGCACCCTTTTTTAACAAGGACACTTAAGAATATAAGCATAGGTTGCACATTTCTTAAACTCAGTGAAGCCATCTATGACAAACCACAGCTAGTATGTTAACATACATACGGAGTAAAATTGAAAGTGTTTCCACTTAGAACAGGAACCAGACAAGAATATCCTCTATCACCACTACTATTCAAAATAGTGCTGGAAGTTGTAGCTAATGCAGTCAGACAAGAGGGGAATATAAAGGGCATCCACATGTTGGCAGAGGAGGTCAAACTCTCGCTCCTTGCTGTCTATATGAACTTGTATTTAGAAAACCCCATAGACTCAACCACAGACTCCTGACTCCTGGAAGTGATCAAGAAATACAGTAACATTTCATGGTATAAAATTAATGTCCACAAATCAGTAGTCTTTGTATACGCCAATAGCAGCTAAGTGAAGATATAATTCTTTTCACAATAGTTTCAAAAAAAATTAAATTCCTAGAAATATGCCTAACAAAAAGAGGTGAAGGACCACTAAAAAGAGAATTGGAAACCCAAGGAAAATGAATAGCAGAAGACATCAACAAATGGAAGAACATACCCTGCTCTTTGCTGGGAAGAATTAACACTGTTAAAATGTCTATAGTACCCAAAGCAATCTATGAATTCGATACAACCCTCGTTAAAATACCAACATAATTTAAAGAACTGGAAAAAATAGTTCTTTATTTTGTATGGAACCAGAAAGAAATCCATTTAGCCAAGGAAGGTTTTAATAAAAGTAATGCTAGAGGCATTACTCTACCAGACTTTAGGTGATATTACAAGTCAACAATGATCAAATAGTATTATATTGCCACAAAAATAGAGACATAGTCATAGAGAATCAAACAGAAAACCAAGAGATGAAACTAATCTTTTATACCATCTGAGAACCCTTGTTTTATAAAAGAACCTTTATTAAATAAATGGTGCTGGGCTAACTGGATAACCACATGTAAAAGACTGAAAATAGACTCACATCTTTCACCACTTACAAAAGGATACTCAAGATGGATAAAAGATACAAATCTAAGACATGAAATGATAAAAATCCTAGAAGATAGTGTGAGAAAAACTGTTGAGGGTGTTGACCTAGAGAAAGGTTTTATGAAGAAGACTTCTATGGAAATTGCAACAACATTAAAAATAAACAAATGGGAATTAATTAAACGGAAAACCTTTTTTTACAAGTAAGGACACAAAAATTAAAGCGAATAGACAACCTTCTGAATGGGAAAGGATATTTGATTATTATCAATCTAACGAAGGCTTGGGAGCTATGATCTATACAGAACTCAAATTAATCAACAAAAAAAGAGCCAACAATCCTGTCTATCACCAGGCAAGGGACACGAACAGAAACTTTTGGGACACGAACAGAAACTTTTCTGAGGAAGACAGATGAATGGATTAAAAACATATGAAAAAATTCTCATCATCCCTAATCATCATAGAAATACAAATAAAAACCACCCTGAGATATCACCTAACCCCAGTGAGAATGGCCCATAACACAAATTTCCAAAGTTTCAGATGCTGATGTGGATGTGGAGAAAGGGAAACACTTTTACCCTGCAAACTCGTACAGCCTCTTTGAAAAGAAATATGGAAAATCCTCCAAGAACTCAAATTTGACCACTCATTCGACCCTACTGGGCATCTACCCAGAAGGAAAGAAAAATCATTTTATCATGAATACATTTGCAATAGACTGTTTATTGCAGTTCTATTTACAATCAACAAGATATGAGAACAACCTAAATGCCCATCGACCCAGGAATGGATTAACAAGCAACATCTCTTCAGCCATAAGAAGAGATGGAGACTTTGCATCTTGTGCTTTAATCTAGATGGAGATGAAACACATTCTTCTTAGTCAAGTGTCACAAGAATGGAGTAGAGTATCCAATGTACTCTACTTTGTTATGAAGCTGGTAGATGATCTAACACATGCACACGTAAGAGAAAAATAATTCTCTTCAACTTGGGTTTAAGGAGGTTGATGAAGGGGGGAGAGTAAAGGGTGAGTGCCCTCACTTAAAGGGCACAAGGCAGGGGTGTTTAATGGCTTACCTTTGGGAAGTGGGGCACAACTACAAGAAAGAGTCTACCTTATAATTCATAAATTGTGACCTGCTTATTAGTGCCCTCACAATAACCTGAACTGAAAAGAAGTCAGACCTATTAGTGACTTCTTAATCCCACTCATCATCTTATGTTTGACTCTATCACTTTTGATTGTGATCTGTTTCATGTACTGTTTCAAAGTATTTCTTTACATATGCATTTATGGACGTATTAGAAGAAAACTAGGATTCAGTGATAATTCCCCTCACTCGGTCATAAGTCAGTGTGACACATTATTATTTGGCCGATAAAGAGGCAAAACAGCCTTCTTACAGTCAAGATTACTAATTAAAAGTAAATGCTGGTTCCTAACTTACAAACTGAGTGTTTGGCAAAGTAACCTAGATTTATGAAGATACAGATTTCTTTTTTCTTTTCTTTGAGAAAGAGTCTCACTCTCTTGCCCTAGGCTAGAGTATTGTGGTGTGATAGCTCATAGCAACTTCAAACTCGTGAACTTAAGAGTTGCCCAAGCCTCCCAAGTACCTGGCAATACAGGAACCTACTGTAACACCCGGCTAGTTTTTCTATTTTAGTAGAAGCAGGGTCTCACTCTTGCTCAGGTTGGTCTCGAATTCCTGAGCTTAAGCAATCCAGCTACATGCCTTGGCCTCTCAGAATTCTAGGATTATAGACATGAACCACTGGGCCTGGCGAAAATCCTGATTTCAGATATGACTTTCACAGAAAATCAATGTCTTCCTAGTAATATGAGTGTATAGATTATATAACCGAATTTCTTATGCAGTAACTAGCATACAATTAAATTCAATAAAAAATGTCCAATATCACTGTTAGTTACATTAAACAGCAGGAGTCAGCATTAATATACACTTGGGCCACTGTACATTACCTATAAATATATAGTTTATCAAATTCCCGAATTTATTTATTTATTAGTCTACTATAAAATATAGAATACAGAATTGTATTTTCTTTCATTTATTTGTTTTTTTCTTTTTTTTTGAGACAGAGTCTCACATTGTTGCCCTCATTAGAGTGCTCTGGCATCACAGCTCACAGCAAACTCAAACTCACGGGCTTAAGGGATTCTCTTACCTCAACTTCCCAAGTATCTGGGATTACAGGCGCCCACCACAACACCTGGCTATTTTTGTTGTTGTTGTTGTTGTCATTGTTGTTTAGCAGGTCTGGGCTGGGTTCAAATCCACCAGCCCTGGTGCATGTGGTGGGCACCTTAACCACTAAGCTACAGGTGCTGAGCTAGAATTGTGTTTTCTTAAACCATAGGTTGCTGCTTATAGGAGGTCAGACAATCAAATTCACGAACTTATCCCAGAAAAAGGCATTTACTACTTGCGTATGTAACAATATTGGATTAGGCTCTCAGACATTTTAGGTGTGTAAAGTGCCTGTAGGATGAAAATACTGCAGAACCTCTTTCTCTCTAAGTTCATCACTCAATGGGACAGTAGCAAGCTAGTTAACATACAAAGGCCTACTACACTGACACATACAAGTGGTGCATGGATGGTCTATGAAAACCGGGTGAACTTAAGAAGGTGGTCAATGTAGCGGGGTGGTTAACTATGAAGGTTCTACTGTTCCTCAAAGTGTTAATGGAATCTATCCCTACTAAATCAATTCTGGAAATGGAATTTTCAGGTTATTTTTAACAACCTCATCCTTAAGTTCACACACATAACTGTTTATCGATTTGTTTTATAGAAACAACACATCTATTTTATGAATAATTAACTGATTTTGTGAGTGTTTTGATATCACATAGGGCCATTTTTTGTGTACAAGCTTGATGTTGGCTGCAAATGATTAATATTTTACATAAAAGGAAGCAATTTTTTTTCAGTAGTAAAATTAGTTCTGATTCATTTCTATTGCATTTCCTAGCATCCTAATTGTCACATTTGCACATTTTTATCCACTTGTTTTTTTACAGGTGCAGTAATTGTTGGGTTTTCCAGTCATGCAATACATTTAGTTTAAAATAAAAGTGATGTTATAATCTCTGTTCACAGTTAGGAAAACAAAATGGGTATAAAGTAGGAATAAGCTAGAACTTGTGAATCTGAACTGGCAGGTTGTATGGAAAACTGAATCTGTCCCTGACCATTTCTCAGTGTCCAGCTTTGATAACTTTAACGAGGAGGATGCTCTGCAGAGAAGTTGGGACCCTTTATCTCAGGTAAATACACCCCTGACTGAGAACTGGAGAGCTGAAAGTCTGGCAGGAATAGAAATAGTTTTGTAGGACTGCCATAAAAAAAGTGTCACAAACTAGGTGGCTTTAAAGTGAGAGGCGCCAATTATTTTACAGGTCTGGAGCTAGTGTTCCAAAATTAGGACATCAGCAAGGGTTTGCTCTTTGTGCAGACTGGAGGAAAGGAATTCTCCCTCGTTGTATCTACCTTACAGCTCCCTATCTCCATGCTCTGTCTCTGCCTTCACACGGCCTTCTCCTCTGTGTATCCTCCTTTCTTATAAAATAATAAAATAATAATAAAATCAGTGTCCTTATAAGAAAGAACAGTTTATGGATTTATTTGGATTTTTTTGTTTATGGATTGTATTTAAATAAGAACCTTCCATAACCCAGTCTGCTGTCATCTTAAACGTGAAATATCTCAAAGATATTATTTCCAAAGAGATCACATTCACTGATTCTGGGGGTGGGCTTCAATATATCTTTTTGGGGGGGCACAAGTCAGTCCATAATACCTGGGTCTGCTGGACACTGAGCATGTAAAACAACAAATTAGTACAGCACCTTCCAGTCTTTCTACTGTGAAAGGATGTGACTGGCTGTCTACACCCTCCACCAAAATCTTGTGTAAAATGTCTATTTTGGCCCACTCTGATTGAAAATTGTGCATCTTTTCTCTAATGACCTACAAGTCAGCTTTATCACGTGATGTTAGCTCATGCATCCGTGGGTCTGGCTGGAAATGCAAATGCATAGAATGGCTTTTCATTTTCATTGCTTAGAATTTTTTTTTTCTTTTATTCTGCCAAGCTGTTTGCAACTTTCCATGATAATCCTTTGTGGTGGCAGTTCTAGCTCCTTTACTTGGAAGCTGTTACCTGGGAATCCCAGTTTACTATGAAGTGGGTCCTATTATAGTCCTCACTTTGGAAAAATCTAAGGCTTTAAGTTCTATTCCCCATGCCACTAAGTCTTCAAACAGAAACTTTGCCTGTTCACGGATTGGCAAATGCTTTTAGATCAAAGTGACATCAGGGCTGCACTCACCTCTCCAGATTCCTCAGCCTCTTAAATCCATTTACTGTCTTGTTGGACCTCTTAAGGTTTGAAATGATTTTATCATGTGTCATATGTAACAATTATGATATTTGCAGCAGGATATTTCCTCCGAGTAACCTACCCCACTATTTCTCTAGAAATACAAGTCTCAATCCTTTTTTTCTTAATACTAGACAGAGTGTCTAAAGTGAAATATTTGCTAATGGTGTTTTGATGAAGAAAAGAACAAGCACAGCAACAAATTAAAATGGGTAATGGGTCTGAATGATGAATTCACAGTGAAGAAACCGCAAAGCACTGCTAGACGTATGAAAAGAAAAGCAGAGTCAACTAATGATGCCCAGGAAGTTCTACGCACCTCCGCAGAGGCTCACAGTGGAAACAGGTACAAGACGTGTAAGGAAAACATGGCTGACTTCTCCTGGTTATTCCCAGGAGAATGTCTAAGCCACTTTCCAGCATTTTTATTCTCGAAACACCAGATTTAACTCGTAAATTAATTATTTAAGTGCTGCATAGTTAAAACATTACATTTCTTATTTTCCTGTTCTTCCCACGTCTCTTTGTCTCTAAGAATTTTGCTCGCACAGCACACAAAACTTTTTCCTTCAGGCCATTTCGTAACCACCTCATTTTGCATCTACATTTTCAGAAGTAAGATGTGAAAGCACAGTCTATATATGTTAGCAATTTTAAAATGATCCTCAATAACTTGCTTCGAGAAAATAATCCTTTTAACCTAACAGCTTTTTTTATCCAGTAATGGAAAAGTTAAGAAAATAGCCAAAGGAAGATTTTAATTTCTTTTCCTGGAAAATACAGAAATGATTTAAACTGATTTATGGGCAATTATTACACTTACTTTTATACTGAAAGTTTTCAGTATAAAATGTGCTGGTAAACTATTTTTAAGGCTTGTCTTACCTTTTTTTGCAAACTGCAATCAAGTTCAAAAAGGAGATACGTAATTCAAATATTACATAATTAAAGCAATAGTCTAGTAAAATTTTATTTGGTAAGCCTATCACATTTGGGGGTTGTCTTGTTATTCACGTATTATGCCATAACAATTTCAAAAGGGTCTTAGAAAAATTCCAAAAAGAGCTGGTGCCTTTTTAATGTATAAATCATTTTTCTTCATTTAAAAAGCACCTTGATTATATGCTGGTTTTTCCATTAGCACATGAGCAGTTAAGAGAAAGTCAATTTTACTCTTTGCTCCTCATTACCTAATTAGGGAAAATATTTTCCTCCCTGAGCCTTCCTTCTTTCTTTTACAATGTATAAAACAGAGAGGTTCCAGTGATAAAAGTTAGAGCACTCAACATGTAATGATTCAAATGAAAAAAACGGTATTCAATTATTTACTACTTTTATCCCATGTACTCCTAAGAGCTATTAATCATCACCACATAAAAAGGGCCTTGCCAGCCACCAGTAACTTCCACTTTCCCTTTCATTAGCTTTAAGCACCCTAATTAAACTCCTTGGATATCAAAACCCCCCGCATGTGTCACCTTAGTGACAAGTTCTATGTTCAATTAAACCGCTTGCAATTTCATAACATAAAAACAGTGACAGATCAAAAGTTTGATTTGACACATGAGGGAATTGACACATCGGAAATGTCTTAGAAAAAAAAAGAAATAGATTAGAAAGCAACAAAACAAAATGTAGACTTATGTTTTTTGTTCATGTGTCTAAAATTTCTGCTGATGGTAAATTTATGTTTTCATCTAATTGAATTAAAACTAAAATTCACGAAAAATGCAAATGTGCAAGTCAAAAAGTTGTTATATGTATTAAAAAATTAATTCTTCCAAAGAACAGTAATAAATTGAAATGATAAGCTATGTATATTTCAAGTATAAAAAATATGAATTCACAAGATAAAAATTTTTAAGCAAAGTGTTTAATATACTGCCAAAAAAGACATTTCAGATAATCACGTAAAGATTGCAATGGTGTAGGGATAATTAGCTATACACTTAGGAAAAAAATTATTTCATACAGAAAATACAATAGTATTATTCATGTAAATTCAAGATTTTACCTTTAAAAATAAAGTGTAAAAGATAAGTAAAATAAAAGATATTCTTATTTACCTACGAGGGGAGGAATAAAACTTTTCTAATGAAGCCTACAAAAGCACAAATTATAAAAGATTAGATTAAGATGTATTTATATAAAAATGGATATCTTATAATTAAAAAACACAAAATATGCAATACTTTGTATGAAAAATAATAACATAAACATTTGTACTATTTATTATCCTAGACTATTTAAGATCTTATTCCTACGAACTGTGAAGGGGCTGAGATTTTTCTCCACTTCCAAGAAAACAAATTTCTCCACAGGATTCAAAGACAGTAGAAGATACAAAATCCCCGAATCAGAGATGGGGGGCACTTTGTTGCCCATAGCAACAATGACAGCCTAGTCATTGTAAGAATTTTTGTCTAGTTCTCTAATTCCCCATCCCCAGAGGCAACACAAAAGAGGAATATGACCCCTGAACAGTCAGTGGAATTTTTACAAGAGGGTAACCCTGCTCTTAGGGAATGCAAATTTTATAAGAAAAAGTAAAATTTGCCTTCTCTTTGCTTTGGAGAAAGACACTGTCTCTGTCTTCCAGAGCTGTAAGGCTGTAAGCAAACTGCAAACCTGTTCAAATGAAGAAAGTGGTTCTCTCTCTCTCTCTCTCTCTCTAATTGTATATCTTTGAAACATTGTTCAGAATGGTATCCCTAATTTTTATCTACTCTACACCAATTAGACCCCTAAACATAGTTCTAATACTTTCTCAGGTACTCTAGCATTATTTGCTCCCCTTTCATTAATAATTTTTCACTATCAGCTGAATCCCTTTTGTACACAACCACATAGTTTTACTCTCATTCAGCTTTCATCCTATTTCCCTGCAAATTTTTGTAGCAAAAGGTTTTTGCATCTTTGCCATCTCCTGGAGTTTCCACCTCTGTTCTTACATACACTGCAATCAGATTTTTGCTCACAGAATTCCACCGAAACTGCTTCTGCAAAGATCATCAATGACTAACGATGACCATGTAACTTATTATCTTATTATTCAACCTATGGTAATGAGGAACAAAGTGAGACATCATTATTATTATTATTTAAACCAACAGATACAAACTCAAAGTGCCAACATAATTGTATTAGAATAGATGATTAACCTATCAAAATTCTTCTTCTTCTGTTTTTTGCTTTTTTGTTAAGAAAGGATCTCACTCTGTGCTCAGACTAGAGCACAGCGCCATCCTCAGAGCTCACAACAACCTCAAAATTGTGGACTCAAGCAATTCTCCTGCCTCACCTTCCCAAGTAGCCAGGACAACAGGCACGGCCATCACACCTGCCTAATTTTTCTTGTGTGTGTGTGTGCGCACACATGCATGTACACGGGTCTCACTACATGGCTCAAGCTGGTCTCAAGCTCCTGGCCTCAAGTGCTCCTCCTACTTTGGTCTCCCAAAGTTGGATGACAGTCATGAGCCACTGTTGTCAGCCTCCAAAATTCTTCAAATGGCTAAATACAATGGTTAGTCAATTTTTTATCTTACTTGTTAAATTAGCAATAGAATCATGTGTCACTTAATGACAGGGATACATTTTAAAGCAATGCACCTTTGAGTGATACTGTAGTTGTAGAAACATCCTGGTGTGCACTTACACAAACTAGGTGCTAGAACCAACTACACACTCAGACTACACGACACAGCCTGTTGCTTCCAGGCTATCTGCCTGTAGAGCATGATACAGTCCTGAGTACTATAGCCAACTGTGACATGATGGTAACTACTTGTGTGTTTAAGCATATATAAACATAGAAAATGTACAGCAAAATATATTAAAAATAAGAACAGTACACCTATACAGGACTTGCCACTCTTGAAGCTTTCGGGAATATGAGTTGCTCTGGGCGAGTCGGTGAGCAAGTGGTGAGTAAATATGACGGCCTAGGATATTACTGTGCACTAAGGTACACTTTGTAAACATTTAGACTACAGCAGATGTATTTTAAAAAATATTCCTTATTCAAAAACAAATTAACTTCAGCTTCCTGTAAATTTTACTTTATGAATGTTTTGAACTTTCTAACTTTTTTGCGGTAACACTTAGCTTAAAACAAACATATTGTACAACTGTTCAAAAATGTTTTCCTTCTTTACATCCTTGTTTTATAAATTTTGTTCCATTTCTAATATTTTTTTACTATTTAAACATTTTCATTAAAAACTAGGACACCTAAACAATTAGTCTCTGACTACAAAAGATAAAAATTATAAATTTTTATTTAAATGTCTATTATTGTTTACTGTCTGTTATTTTTATTACTATCTTTCACCTCCACCTCTTGTTCACTGGGAGGTCTTCAAGGGCAGTTCACATGCCTGGGCTGGTCTTCTCCTATGGTAACACTGCCTTCCGAAATATCTCCAGTCTGCTCTACATCTAGTTTAAAAAAAAAAAGACATAAAAATGAAAAGTAAATGCATATACAAGTAATATAGCAATTTATTATCATTATCAATTTATATGTAGTGTACATAATTGTCTGTGCTGTACTTTTACATGACTGGCACTGAAGTAGGTTTGTTTACTCCAGCATCATACACATAAAAGAAATGACAGCAAAGCATTTGGGTATGACATTCTGATGGCTGTGACGTCACGAGGTGATAGGAATTCTTCAGCTCCTTTACACTCTTGTATTGTTGACCGGTCATGATACAGCACATGACAGCATTGACACTATAGACCATAAAACAATAATCCCATTCACCCGTTTTTCTGGTTACTACATCCACTGATTGTTCCTTCTCTCAACAATATTAGTCTTATCAACAATACTACTGGGATACCCAAGAGTCAACTACTAATCCTATTCGTGTCCCACCTCATCTCCTTTTGTTTTTGAGACAGAGTCCCTTTCTGTCACCTCCTGTCACTTCAGCTAGAGTTCAGTGGGGTCCTCACGTCTCACAGAAACCACTAAATCCTGGGCCTAAGCAATCCTCCTGCTCAGCCTCCCAAGTAGCTAGCAACTACAGGTACCTGCCACCATGTCTGGCTATTTTTTCCATTTTTTGTAGAGACAGGGTTTCACTCTTGCTCGGGCTGGTCTCAAATTCCTAGCCTAGATCAATCTTCTTGCCCTGTTCTCCGAAAGTGCTCGATTGCAGGTGTGACCCCCTACAAATGGGCCCATTCCCTTTTCTGAACACTCTCTTTTCCTTTGCAATCTTATCCAGTCATGTGGTGTAAAATATTATTAAGGTCTATAGGCCACTGACAATAAATTTATACCAGATCTCTCTTCTGAATTCCACACTACTATGTCCAACTGCCTACTTGATCTCTATGCTTAGATTCAAATACACTTATCAAATCATGAATTATTTTAATGTAGATCAGCCAATGTTGAAAAGTTTGACATGAGAAATTCAACATGGCAAGGCATGTGCAGTGAGAGTTTTACCATTTCCTTAGTGAGAACATCAGTCAAGCTTTGGGAAACTGCAAATCTGATGGCTGACTCTTCTATCTCGTCTTTTAAATATTTATTAAAAATGTTAAGCTATATAAGATCATTAACAAGTAAGTGGAAAGAGAATGGGATTTAATGTTAAAAGACAGCTTCAAATCCTCCTTTCTCTTCCTACTCCCAATCTGTGAGATTTTTATTATCACATAACTTAGAGAGTCCTTAAGATGTGTGCGTAAGTAATGATCGTGTTAAACTGGGGATTAGCAGAAAGATTGACTCAAACTGACTTAAATAGGATTATATTTTCATTCAATAAAAATATTTGAGATACAGAGTATGGTGCCTGTTGAAATGCTCAAAAACATCAAAATTTAAGTTTAGTTTCTTGTGTGGTTCAGTCCCAGATGACTGCCTCTCTCATTGATGTCACCATCAAACTATTGTCCCAGTTCAGAAGAAGCAATAAGAGCTGAGGACAAAAGACAAAACTTTATTTTCACATAGGTTTACCCTTTTTATTTCTAAAGATATATTTCTGAAAGGAACTCTTCCCTTAGAGACTTTCATCTCCACCTCATTGGCCACAACTCTGTCATATGCATTGATGCAACATAGCTAGGAACATTAGCTGGAAATAGTGAAACTTTAGCTAGAAATAGTGAACAAAATTGGAAGTACTTTAGAAAAAATAAGATAAGTTGGTTAGTCAACTAACTTAAAAGGACTAATTAAGATGATGTAAGCAATACCACTTAGCAAAACACTAGACTGTGTACATGGATCCTGAGCAACATGATGTGAGCATCATTCTTCCCCCATCATCAAACCCATCTAGCACTGCCTCTATGCAGTGAGAATTTTACTATTTCTTTAGAAGAACATCTGAGGAGATTTCAGTCCGAAATTTTGATGCCATGTAGGATTTTGAGGGGAAATCTAGGTGGATAGCACTGTCTGACACTAGAGACAGAGAATGGTAATGAGAAGACCAGAATGAATGAAGGTGCATCAAACCAGAGCAAAAGGGGGCTCCACAAGGTCCCAATCATGTGCATGATCCAAGGTGTGATAGTACTGAGCAAGAATTTTTAGTTCATTCCTGTGTTCCCTAAATTTGTACTAACTTTTTCTACATGCTCACCGGGAGTTTGAAAGTTCTAACAAACTTAATAAAACCCATTCCAGGTCCTGAGTCCTTTGTACTTTGACAATGTTTAAAAATGCAAGACCTTTTCAATATAGAAAGCACTGTTTCTTCCACTTTCCACTGAGACTTGGGCAAAGTTTTCCTCGACTTGTAGTTTTCGTGCTTGTTATCTTTTTCAGCACAGCTTGGTCAATCACTAGACTCCCATTCCTTGCACAAACTTTTACAACCATGGCAACTAGCCTTTGAAAAGGAAATATTGCCATAGGGGGACACAGCCAACCCATTCAGGCTCAACCACTCCATAAGTGTTAAGTAGCGAGCTGCGAAGAACATCAAAAAAGGGGAGAAGGCTAGAACTTAGGGCATTTTGAGAAATTAATTTGAGAGACGTTTGCTTTCTTCACGAACCCCTCTAGTTGAATTCCACTTTTCATAGCATGTAGATCTGCCTGTGGAATTCACTATGGCAGGGGGTCAGTACATTCAATATATGACTGGATTTCAAAAGAAGTTGACTATATACTAAGAATAAAAATAGCACCACTACCTGTTTCAGGATAGGGGAAATGCATCATGAGTTCTGGGGTTAAAACATACTCTCAGCAGGTACCAAGTTAAGTTGTTTTTTCCCTTAATCTCTCCATATTACGGTGGAACCCCCACTTACCCACTTTACTTCATCCTGAAATATCAGGTTTGAATTATTTCCAAATGTGGACATTAAGTATAATGTATTAGTATGAAGTATCAGTTCACTCAAACATAAAAAAAAAGAGAAAATAATTTGTCATTTTTAATTTCTTATGAAGTTTCTGTCAAATATTTTTACAATGGAAGTTTAGTGTGTAGATTCAGTTGTTCTTGTCTTATGCTTTTCCACATTTTAAACTCATTAATTATAGAACCTAAGAAATCTGATTAGTGTATAACTCATTTCATGTAAGATTTGACCTTACTCATTGTGTATAAAATAATTGTAAAAAGAATTGTGGTTTAGGCTTGGCGCCTGTGGTTCAACGGGCTAAGGCGCCAGCCACGTACACCTGAGCTGGCAGGTTCGAATCCAGCCCGGGCCCACCAAACAACAATGACGGCTGCAACCAAAAAATGGCCGGGTGTTGTGGCAGGCGTCTGTAGTCCCAGCTACTTGGGAGGCAGAGGCAGGAGACTAGCTTGAACCCAGGAATTGGAGGTTGCTGTGAGCTATGATGCCACAGCACTCTATCCAGGGTGACAGTTTGAGGCTCTGTCTCAAAAATAATAATAATAATAATGGTTTAAAGAAATATCATTTTGAACTTTTCATAAAGGCTCTATCCCTAATTTAAAATTTTTTATATACATATTTTCATTTATGTATGTACATATCTACACAAATGTTGTATAGGTGTGCTTATTTTATACACTTCATATTTTAATATATGCATACAATACTGCTTATTATATCTGAAAAATTAGTTTACATATGTGTCAGGAAAAGCACGTAAATATATACACATTAAAAATAAACTATAATGCAATTTTGTGAAACTGTAATTAACTGGAGTTAGAATCTGTTTTGAAATTTTTAATCTCTTAGCTTCTCTAAAAACAAAGAAAACATTGACTAAAGTTTTTGACAATTAGCTTCTATCAGGCACTTATTGCTAACACATGTAAAAATGTCTAAAATACACACACATTTACCCAAGTATCTTCTCACTTCTTTATTCATTGCTCTAAAGCTAAGAACCACTAGAGAGTAATGATAATGATCCTAGGACCTTGTAAGAACTTCCAGAAAACACATGTTGGTGTATTTGCTTGGCTGAGTTGACAGCCTCCTTCTGTGGCAATATTACCTTTTCCTTTTATTGTCAAGTTGATTTTTTTAAACATTTATGTTTTTCCAGACACACCAAATTAAGTTGTTTTATATGCATTGTCAGTGTTAATTTAATATAGTATTTCAATTTGACATAATTCTCACAATGCCCTTGTTACATAGACCTCCATATATTCTAAAGATAAGGAAGCTAATGTTTGAAGAAAAAAACTGACCTGTTAATATCAAACTCTAACAGGGGAAATCAAAGCTTAGCTCTGTGACCTCAAACTTCATTTTTAAGATAAAATGTATTAATATAAAATAAAAGATATTTTTAAGTTATAAAATATTGGATCATCTTTATAATAAATAAATGAGCAGAGATAAAAAAACACTATCCTTAGAAGTAGCATCTAAAATAATTTGCTTTATTCTGAAGAAGAGATTTAGAAAATATCAAAATCCAAGTGGCAAGGACAGTGAGGATAAAATGAACCTCTAAGTATTAATCTCTTTTTCTCTTCCATACTTTGTACTTCCTGGTAATTTTCTTTCCCAAATTAGAGTCATCCACACTTCCTTGATACACATTGAGATTACTACAGAAAAATTACAAAGAATGAAAAGTCAAGGCTTAGTTTTTCACTTCCAAATTTAGACCATCAAATCTCTCAAAAATACAATGTTTATTAAAATATTATGTTTCAGGTTTGCAAAAAATATGAAGAATAGTAAATAATATGCATTCACCTTTCAGCTTAATGAATTAAATGCTATAGACACAAAGTGGTCTTCTTTCTAACTCTCTTGATCCACTCACATTCTCTTTTGCCTCCATTGCCCTGAATTAAGTCCCTTTTGGTTCCCCTGCCTTTTTGAATGGTAATATAGTCACACAGTTTGTAATTAAAACATGAATAGTGTGTAGTTTCCTTCCACTCCCGCCTTCATTTTCCATGTCTCTTCCCACTCACTCCCGCTTTCTCTTAATTGATTATTTATCTTAGTTTTTCCTGTGGTCACCAGAGTTTCATTATATCACACATTTATTTATACATTTACTACACGTGTTTGTAACAGATACCATTTCTCCGTTATTTCACAGGGAGGTGTTTGACCGACTAGGCAGAGACAGCTGAGGAGGTGGTTGAATATGCTTGTGAATTCATTTCTCTGTCATTTCACAAGGAGGTGTTTGATCAACTAGGCAGAGACAGCTGAGGAGGTGGTTGCAGATGCCTTTGTGAATTTTAGGAAGGAGAAGCACCCGGATTTGGAGGTTGGAGAGAGTTAAAGGAGTGAACGGTACTTCTGTATCCCTCAAATCCAATAAGAAGTGCCTTAACCAGATTCTTGCAGCTTGAGAAGACCTGATTGGGCCATTGTACCATGGCTGTGAGAGGAAGAGTGAGGTGGAGAGAGAACAGTGGGTGGTTTTAGATCTCATGCAATCACCCCAAGGGAGGAGCACACCTTGGCAGAAAGCGGCCTGAGGAAGAGGAAGTATATTCAGTGGAGAAAAATAACTTCAGATGGGAGTGCTCCCCACACTCTCAGCCAAAAGAGCCTGCCTTTTTTTTGTTTGTTTGTTTTCCTTTTGGTAGCAAAAGAGGAATTAGGGATAGTGAAGAGCTGAGCAAGCAAAAAGGAAACACGTGCCCCTGTCCCCTCCCCTGCCCCCACTGCCTCCTTTCCAGAGGTACGTTTTCTACCCTTGGCAGGTCTGAACCAGGTCGAGAAAAAATACTTCACTTTGAATGAAGTTCCGGGATTTTGTTATTATACTAGACAAATTAGGATATATTAATTACCAAACTGACATTATTTGAAGGACTCAAGTGATCAGAGGATTTAAAAAAAAAAAACACATTATTACTATCTTAGTGTGAACAGATAAGCTTTCTGGGCCATCTGCCCAAATTTTATTACATGAGAGGAAAATAATGGCCCCATGGACTGGGAAAGTAGGCATAATTATGAGGAGAAAACTGTCTTTATGATTACAATCTCGGTTTGATTATTCAATTTAATAGTGACAAGGACATGAAAAGAGCTCAGGGCATGGAGTCAAAGAGAAACGGGTTCCAATCCTGTATTTGAGAATTGCTAACAGTGAAAATTTGGGTTCTTTAGTTAGTTTCTTTGGGTCTCAAGATCCTTGGCTGCAAAACTGCAGCCTATAAAAATTAAATACAATTATGTATCTATATAAAGAATTTGAGAGATTTCTTGCCACAGAGAGAATGCTTAATGTTCTTACATTTATTTTCTACAGCAAAGAACAAAATTCCAAGCACATCCATTTGCCCTCCAGATACGTGTAGAGGGGAAACAAGAGTGCCAAACAGAAAACTTCAGTGATCGTCCTTCCATAAAAACACCAAATCCAGCAATTATCCACACATGAAAGCACCTTCAAAAGAACAAAAAATATTAAAATTAATATTAAACCTGCTTGGTTTCAATATCGTATCAAGTAAACAGTCATTGAAGAAGACGGAAAAGATAGTCTAGCATGCATTCGCTGTGCCCCGTGGAGAGAGCATCTGTGTGCCCCAGAGAGAGTGACATGATTGTGGGGCTTTCAACCTAAACTTGGGGCCACCCTGACCAGGAGAACACAGCATAGGTCTAAATTCTGCTGGTGCTTGTGGGGAGAGCAGGTAGCCAGCCCAGCCAGTGAGAAGTGTAACTCTCCTAAACTCAAGTTCCAGCCAGCTCCAAGACCCACCAGCCGACAAAGCAGCCCAGGATCTGGACTAAATTTGTTGAGGTAATCAGGCCCCAATGGCTGCAGGCCTCGGACAATTCTGCTCACAACCCCTGGACTTGGAGTGCACATAATGCAGGTAGACACCAGCAGATGGCTGTGTGTTGTTTCCAAGAAACACTTCGCTTCACCTATAAATATAAACATAGGCTAAAAATAAAGGGATAAAAACAAACGAAAAAAGCAGGAGCAGCTATACTTCTATCAGATAAAATAGAATTCAGGGGCTGGGTGTGGTGGCTCACACTTGTAATCTTCACACTTTGGGAGGCCGAGATGGGAGAATTGCTTGAGCTTGGGTGCTTGAGGCCAGCCTGAGCAAGTGCTAGACGCCATCTCTAAAAGGACTAGCTGGATGTTGCGGCAGGTGCCTGTAGTCCCAGCTACTTGGGAGGCTGAGGCAAGAGGACCACTTGAGCCCAAGAGTTTGAGGTTGCTGTGAGCTATGATGCTATAGCACTCTACTGAGGGCAACAAAGTGAAATGTTGTATCACAAAAATAAGTAAATAAATAAAAATAGAGAGAGACAGAAAGTTTACCAAACACTGAGTTAAATAATTGTTCTTTACAATGTACCACTTACTAAAATGATGTTTTTATAATCATTATATTATTTCTAACAAAAACATCTTTGTATTAGTCTCTAATCTCAGTGCTTAATGTGAAAATAAATAAATGTATTCCTTGTGTGAGTGCATGATCCATTTTAGAGGTAGCAGCAGAGAGTTCTGCTCTACACAATCGCACAGTGTCCTGGGGTTCCACCGTTTAGCTCCGTCTCTGGACTGTGCTCAAATGACTACATGTGGCTGGGTTCATCTCTAGATTTACTCTTCTATTCCATAGATCTACATCTCTATTTTTATGCCAGTACCAGAGTATTTTGATCACTATTAACTTGTAGTATAACCTGAGGTCTAGAAGTGTGATGCCTCCAAATTTGTTTTTATTTCTTAGTAGTGTATTGGCTATTTTAGGTTTTTTTATAATTCCATATACAAAAAAAAAAACACAAAAAAAATAAAAAAAAATTCCATATACAATGAAATTTTTTTTCAAGTTCTTTAATGTAAGACATTGGTGCTTTAATAGGGATTGCATTAAATCTGCAGATTGCTTTGGTAGTACAGACATTTTAACAGTGTTGATTCTTCCCAGCCACAAATATGGTATGTTTTTCTATTTGTTAACATATTCAGCTATTTCTTTTCTCAGGCTTTCATAATTCTCTTTGAAGAGAACTTTCATATCCTTTGTTAGATAAATTATCAAGGATGTCATCTTCTTTGGCATGACTGTAAAAGGAATAGAGTTCTTGACTATATTTTCAGCTTGACTATTGTTGGTATATATAAAAGCTACTGATTTGTAACTGTTGATTTTGTATCCTGAGACATTGCTATATTCCTTGATCCTAAGCTCCTAAGAGCTTTAATAGGGATTAAAGGTAGTTAACTCCAGGGTAGTTGAGTCCCTGGAGTTTCCAGGTATAAGATTATGTCTCACAGAGTGAGAGTTTGACCTCCTGACCCCATGTGAATACCCTTGATCCCTTCTCTTGCCTAATAGCGATGGCTAAAACTTCTAGTATATGTTGAATAGCAGTGGTGACAATGGACATCCTTGTCTAGTTCCAGATGTGAGTGGAAGTGTTCCCAATTTTACTCCATTCAGTATGATATTTACTGTTGTTTTGCTATAGATGGCCCCTATCAGTTTAATAAATGTCCCATCTAAGGCTATTTTCCTAAGAGATCTACTCATGAAAGGATGTTGGATATTATCAAAAGACTTTTCTGCATGAATTGTTAGAATCATGTGGTCTTTGTTTTTTATATGATCTATGGGGTGTATTATATATGTAGATTTACATATGTTGAACCAACCTTGTAATCCTGGGATAAAACCAACCCGATCGTGGTGTGTAATTTTTTTGATGTGTTGTTGAACCTAAATGCTCTTTATTATCCCTCATCTCCTCAATAAATCCTGTTATTCCTTCCATCAACCTGACTTTTAAAATAATACATGTGTAATGTGATATAGGTGCTTTTGTGTTAGAAGATGACTTTACCACCCAATCTCTTCATTGGTTCTACCTGTTTATAATATTTAGATGTGTTTGGTAATCTAGAAAGTATTGCATGTATTTCGTTTTTACTAAGCAAATATTTATTGAATATACTTAATACTTAGAATTTCGTGAGAAATTTAAGAATATAGCATTTCTTTATAGATTATTTCATAAATTTTCCTAGGAAAGATTTCAAAATAATGAAAGATACTTCATAAAAGTATCTATAAGAGGAGATACCTTTAATAAGAATAGTTGATCTCAAGAACATGAGTTTACTTTTTTATGTTTCATTTCACTTTTCTCTTTCTTTTCCTGAATTCTGTAATATTTGAGAGACTTGGGATTTTCTTCAAAATCTTGGATAAATGTGACTAGTAATCCATGTAGATTTGTCTGATGTTTTTTGTTGTCATAGTTGATTTATGTCTAGAACAAACAAACTAAAAACCACTATTTTTAACTGGGAATTTCTCAGTACACACAATAGTCAGAATATTTTAAAAAATGGTTTGGGATAAAAAGATTAGAGAAAGAAATTGTAATATTTAGCACAAATTTCAGTAATTTTTTTTCTTAGAATAGTCATGAATATATAAAAATCAGATCAAAGAAGTGATCTAAATTTTCAAAATATAAATAAGAAATAAGCATCTACCTTTTAATATATTAAACGTTCTAAAAAAACAAAATGCAAGAAAGTGTGAATTGTCAAATGTGTTGTTTTATTGTATATTATTCGGTCTTATTTTTCATATTTAATAATATACAAGGTTAACTTCAAAAATGCTAAGCTAATCTAATAGGAAAGAGGGAGAAGGAATAGTATGTGTTGGGGCTTAAGTCCTCAATCATCTTTATTACTTTTTGGAAAATTTGTCCAATAAATCTCAGAGAACATATCCAATAAATGGTGAACAGATCCTGCTAGAAAATTCCTTGGTCATATTATTCAAAATTAGATATTATTTTTCCTCTATATCATCATTCTTGTCCAGGACTTGAAGTAGGCAACTTTTAGATCTGCTGTTTTTTTTTTTTAATTGTAATAAATAAATGACATCCTTATTCATGGGAATCTGTTTCTAATTTAGAAGCCCCACCTTTTCATGCACCTTTACCATGCAAGCCTCAGGGGAAAGTAATTAAATTTAATGGCCTCTATGAGTTCTAAACAAAGACATACATTAGAAGCAATAACGATGATCAAATCCAGATAGTCATTAAAACTAGTCCTTGTAGAAATTCAAGCATAAATTCAATAGTTATGGTGCTCTATTTTAGAACTATAGAAATTATTTTATTGTCATTAGAAGGACTTTTTATGATTCAATTTTGTGAATTTTAATAAGTAATTATTTACTCATTATTGAATTATTTTCCTTTGGCTCCTGGAAAAAGACACGACTGCAATGAACATATATTTTCTATGAGTCATCTTTCTGAACTCAAAACTGATTTCGCTCTTTGCTTCAATAAGAAGTGAAAGGTGATGAACCAAGGACGCAGGATTTGAAGAAATTGAAATGGGAGCCAGGTGGGAAATAGATGCTGTAAACAGTTCACCAACATGGCAGATGAAGAAATCTACTTCAAGTGTTCAATTTTTACAATCAGTATAAGGTGTGAACAGACACTTCCAGAAGAGAAAACACTATGGCATTTAAGCATAAATAACACAAAGCAATCTCAACCTCTACAATCTAATAATAAAAAGAAACTCAACCTCTAAATGCAAACTGAAAATGATATTTCATTTTTCTTGCCACATTGGCTAATTTCAAAAATTAAAAAACATTGTATTTTTACCCCCATTTTTAAAAATAGGCTCTCTTATATGTTGCTTGTGAAAATATAAATGCCTCCCAGGATGGAAATTTTTAGTCATTTGTTAAATTATTAAGCCATTTGTATTTTGAACAGAAGTTAATCTTCTACCAATTATGTCATAGATATTTAAAGATGTATTTATAATTATATTCATTTGAGCGTTGTTTTTAAGAGACAAAAAACCCACCTCAAATATCTATGAGTTAGATTAAATAAATTATAAACTGATTATATAAATTATAAAATCTTATGTTGCTACTAAAAATTTTATGTACTAATACAGAATAATTAATAAGCTATAGTTTTGAGTAACAACAGAACAGCTTGTCTGGAAAGCCTGTTATATGCCAAATATTTAGTGAAAAATAAATAAAAATATTCAGGGAGCTTAAAATTCATAAAAATGAAAAAAAAAAAGTAGCTATGAGGAAAGTATTGATAGTTGGCCCAGGAATAAAGGTGGGAGGAAATTCAACTTTTCAATGTATTTGAAATTTTATAATTTTCATTATAAATTTCATTATTTATTCAAATATGATTAAGGAAACAATAATTTGGGAAATTGTACTACAATGTAAGAATTACAAACAATATTGTTCAATTATTACTTTCTATAAGAAACAAATATTAATGTATCATGAGATTTGGAATTTATATTTAATAAAAATGGATTTTCTACATATTCTAATTAACTTATGATATTAAATGAGGCTAAAAGTCTGTAACATTTGATTCTCTATATTCTGCTTCCCTGCCTCTTTTATAAGGATTCTAATATTTGATTTTAGATAATGATGCGGCTACAATTAATCTTGTGCTTTTAATTATTTAGGTACCTCTCCTTCCTAATATCATTCTAATTATACCCACTGCCTAACAATATAAGTAAAAATTACATTTAAATTCAAAATAGTTTAAATAGAGAAATCAATATTTTCATAAGAATTTAGATCTTTTTATATTTTCCCCTTGTGGGATTAAAAAATAAAAATAAAAAATAATTAAATACAGTCAATAGCATAGTTTTAATTCAAATGATTTTGTGTTTTTATTTCTAATGTAATACCATGAAAGGTGGTTTACAATTAGCTTTCTCTCTCTTTTTTGATTTGTAAATCCCACCTCTCATATTACCTCCTCATTTACACTTTTAAAAATTTTATGATGCCCATATTCTTTTATTACCTGTTAGGTAAATCAGTGGACCAGATTTTATGAACATTTTCTAGTGCATTGCCCTTGAGAAATGAAGCTTATTATTTATCCCAAATAAATAAATACCATGTAAGATTGTAATGGTAAATTTCAAACAACATGAGCGGCCAACTAACATAATCTGATCTCCAAGGTTATACCATACATTTTAAAAAAGATATTACATTCCTGCATGCAAAATATGAGTATGTGTTAATATTACTGAAAAACACATGACATTTAGAAAACTAAAAAATCCATTACAGTTTCTATTAAATTATTTAACAAATAATTTTCATAGTATGATCCTTGTATTTAACATTTTTTGAATGAGAGGCAAGTACCCAAACCAGCCTGAAAAATAAGAATTAGAAATGAGGCAATACATACACTTCTTTCATGAGTGAGTCTTAAAATTTTTATTTAGATCAGATAATTTAAATTACTTTGGCCTGAGCTGCCTCTCTCCGACTACAGCAATATTGTTCCCTAGAGTCTATTTTCTACTGCTGTATATATATATATATATATATATGATTTGAATGATGATATTCAAAGACTTTGTGTACCATTTCTCCCCTCTAAGCCATCTACAGTAGTGATACAAGGCACAGTAAGATAAAAAAAAAAAGTTTCCTCCTCTGGCTCGGCGCCTGTGGCTCAACAGGCTAAGGCGCCGGCCATGTACACCTGAACTGGAGGGTTCGAATCCAGCCCGGGCCCACCAAACAATAGCGGCTGCAACCAAAAAATGTCTGGGTGTTGTGGCGGGCGCCTGTAGTCCCAGCTACTTGGGAGGCAGAGGCAAAAGACTCTCTTGAGCCCAGGAATTGGAGGTTGCTATGAACTGTGATGCCACAGCACTCTATCCATGGTGACAGCTTGAGGCTCTTGTCTCAAAA
>CAUYON010055579.1:0-39106 GCA_963573935.1 Arctocebus calabarensis
GATGCCCATTCTCTTCTAGCTTGAAAGATTTGATCAGAGAGATCTGCAGTTATTCTAATATTCTTCCCCTTGTAGGTAATAGATTTCTTGCGTCTGGTTGCTTTCAGAATTTTCTCTTTCATATTAACTTTAGTGAATTTAATTATAGTGTGCCTTGGGGATGTCTTATTCGAGTTGAGTTGTTCTAGGGTTCTGAAACTGTCTGCTATCTGAATTTCAGAATCTCTTGGCATGTCTGGAAAATTCTCTTTCATAATATCATAAAGAAGAGACTCTGGGTCGTGTGATGCCACTTCATCGTTTTCAGGTATCCCTATGAGATGAATATTGGTTTTCTTTGAGTTATCCGAAAGCTGTCTGAGAGAATGATCCATTTTTGCCTTCCATTGCTCTAGCTCTTTGTAGGTTTGGGAGTGCTCAAAAGCTTTGTCTTCCATGTCAGAAATCCTTTCTTCTGCTTGCTCCATTCTGTTACTGAGGGATTCTACTGTATTTCTCAGATCTTTGAGGGCTGCAATTTCTTGTCTCAATGTGTCGAAATCTTTGGTCATTTGGTCTTTGAATTCCTTGACTTCTTGAGACAATTTTTGAAATGCCCCCAGAATTTCTAATTCTAATTTTTCTTTTTTTTAATTGATCTTGTTTGCAATCCAAATTCTGAATTCAATTTCTGACATCTCAGCCATCTGTTTATGCAAAGGATCGCCATTTATGTCCGCCAAATTGTTCCTTGGGGGGGTTGATCTACTCTGGTTGTTCATGTTTCCAGAGCTTTTCCGCTGATTCTGCCCCATATTTATTTTGCACCGTTTGGCTGGGTGAGTAGGTAAGGATAAGTTGGGTTGGGGGTTCTAGAACTAGTGATTGACCAGTCCTTCCTTTGCCTGTAAGCTGGAACTGGTGTTTGTACCTTTCCCCCTAGAGTTTTGTCAACTGTACTTTGCTACTGCCTGCGCAACTGGGGCCCTTCTTGATGTGGTGGTGCTAAGTGGCTCTGTCTTATTTTCAGCTGGTCTCTGTCTTACCCTATGGAATTGGTTAGTCTGTGTTGGATTCTGAGCTGTGGAGGAAAACCAGCAGTTAGGTCACCATTACCCCCACAACAATTCCACAACAATTGAAAAGGAAAATCAAACCTTCCCACTACCACACACCCAGTGTACAATGCTGTAAAGTCCTCGGGTGATTGACCCAGTTAAAGAGGTCCCAATCAATTGTCCCAGCCAGTACCAACCTCAAATCAAAGAGTTGAAAAGTCTCTGGTGTCTAGACAGCAGAAGTCTGCTGACAGCTTTAGTATAACTCGCTCCAGGGTTCTGTGAGCTCAGGTGGATCCCCCCAGTCAGTAAATTAGCCTGGGAAGGTTGATGCCTCTTTCCCCGCCTTGCCCCTCTGTCACACCCAGTCTCTGGTAACCCTGCAGGGCTGTGATCCAGTTCCCTCCAATGAGCCAATGCTCTAGAGGTTTGCACCTGCCTAGGTCACAATGGGCTCTGTGGCTCCTCAGCCAGTCCACCAGTTATGTTGGTGTTGGCAAGGGGGGAGGTGAGGCCTGACAACCTGGGTACTTGATAGAGTCTGGGGTGATTCACTCAGTCCCAGCCCTGTCCCTGATTGATGTAAAGTAGATGAAAAAGCTGATAAAACAGAACAAGTTTGTAGAGTTTCTGCCCTGAGGAAGAGATGCTGGGCTGCTAATAGTCCTGACTCAGTCTGTGAGCTTCAACCCTTTTTCTCAGCTGTCATCCCCTGAGGGCCAGGTGTGGCAGAACTTTAGCAAAGCTTTCTCACCACTGGGCTTGGTGCCTCAGGGGACCGCCTGTCCGCTTTGGCCAGCCACCTTTCGGCTTACTCTCCTCTCTTTGCTCCCAAGCTGGGAGAAACGTGCAGACCAGCAGCAGCCCGCTCCCTGTCCACACCCCTCGAGAAAGTATCCAAGAATCTGGACTCCGTGGGGGACAGACCTCCAGACCTCAGGGTTAGAGTGGAGGGGTCTGCCAGGAGTTCCACTTTACAGGTAGAGAATATATACAGTTTTTATACATCTTTATGCCTGGCAGGAGAGCGCCATGGCACCCTAGTAGGGGAAGGAGGTCCGGTTTTTAGAGGGTCTCTCCCGTGGGGTAGAGTGGGAGGACATCTGAACTCTGCTTGCTTATTTGTATGGAGGTATCTAGTATAGTGAAAGCTGTTCTCTTGAGGGAGGGGACTCCCGTCCACTTGCTGATATGCTCTGTACCTTTTATTTGTATCCTTGGGGTCGCAGGTCGCTCCAGCATGGTTGATATGCATTCCTCGACCTTGTCTCTTGGCTCAGCTCTGAACCATTGGCTTTCTCGCTAAATTTCTGTCCTTTAGTTCTCCTTCTGGATGGGAGCATCTGCAGAAAGCTGGCTACAGACCACCATCTTGGCTCCTCCCCAGTGCTGGAAGTTCTTGCCAGAAAAATCAGTCAGGAGAAGATAAAGGGGGTCCAAATGGGGAAAGAAGAGATCACACTATCGTTCTTTGCTGATGATATGATCTTATATCTGGAAAACTCCAAAGATTAAACTAAGAAACTCCTAGAATTGATGAATAAATGGCAGCAAAGTCTCTTGTTTCAAAATTAAGGCACACAGATCAGTAGCTTACATACTCACTAACAATCATCAAAGAAAGAATCAATCAAAGACACAATACATTTTGAAGTAGCAACAAAGAAAATAAAACACCTGGGAATACATGTAATACTAAACAGAGGAGGTGAAAGGCCTCTGTATGAAAAATTATGAAACACTGAGGTAAGAAACTGCAGAGGTTATAAACAGATGGAAAAATATACTACGCTCATGGATTTACAGAACCAACACTGTTAAAATGGCTACACTACCCAAAGTGATTTACAGATCCAATGCCATTCCTATTAAAATATGAAAAGCATTTTTTGCAGATCTAGAAAAAAATAGTTCTGTGCTTCATATGGAACCAGAAAGATACAGAATAGTCAATGCAATGAGAATAAAACAGGAGGTATCACTTTACTAGACTTCCAGTTATACTGGAAGGCTATGGGAAAATAGCATGGTACTGGCACCAACAAAGAGACATAGACCTATAGATCAGAACAGAGAACCCAGAAATGAACTACTTTCATTTTAACAATATTAATTCTTCTAATCCATGACCATGAATATCTTTCTCTCTCTCTTTTCTTTTTCTTTTTTTTAATATACTCTTAATTTACTTTCATTAGTGTTTTGTAGTTTTCCAGGAATAGATCTTTCTCTTTGTGGGGGGGGGGGGTTAAATTGATTCATAAATATGTTATATTTCTTATAGATACTATAAATGGGATTGCTCTCTTGATTTCTTTTTTCAGATTGTTAATGGTTAGAGTATACAAATGTAACTGATTTTTTTGTGTTAATTTTTTATATTACAACTTTACTTATTTGTTTATTAGATATAGGAGTTTTTGGTGGAATTCTTAGGTTTTTTCCAAGTATAAGATCATGTCATCAATGACATCAACGCAATTTAACTTCTTCTTTTCCAATTTGGATGTCCTTTCTTACTTTCTTTTGCCAAATCTCTCTGGCTAGGACGTCCAGTATATATACTGAATAAAATTGGTGAAAGTGGACATCTAGAACTATTCTAGAACTTAGTGGAAAGACTTTTGGGTTTTTTCCTGTTCTATACAATGTTAACTATGTGTCACAAATATAGCCTTTGTTATTTTAAATTGTTTTTCCTTCTATACCCAATATTTTGAAAGTTTTTAGTATAAAGCAATGTTCAACTACATAAAATGCTTTTTCATTATCTACTGAAATTATAATATGGTTTTTGTTCTTCATACGATTAATCTCATATATTATATTTATTAATTTGCACATACTGAACCACCATCATATCTCTACACTAAATCCTGCTTGATCATGGAGAATTATTTCTTAATATGTTGCTGAATTCACTTTGGTAGTATTTCTTGAGAACTTTTCATCTGTGTTCATCAGTGATATAGGCATGTAGTTTTCTTTTTTGGTTGCATCTTTGTCTGGTTTTTGTATCAGGGTAATGTTGGCCTCATAGAATGAATTTGGAAGTATTCTCTTCAATTTTTCAAAGAGTTTGAGTAAAGTAGTGTTAGTTCTTCTTTGAATGGTAGAATTCAAGAGTGAAGTTTGGTAAGTTGTACTTGTCCAGGAATTTTCAATTTCTTCTATGTTTTCCAATTTGTTGGTACATTGTTTTTTCACAGTAGTCTATAATGATTATTTGCAGTTCTTTGGTCCCATTTTTGCCTTCCTTTTAGTTTCTGATTTAATTTAGCAAAGTCATCTCTCTTCTTTCCTTGTTAGCATAGCTAAATGTTTATTGATCTCCTTTATCTTTTAAAAAATAATTTATTTAATCTCTATTGTTTTTACTTTTTAGTTTTTAGTCTCAGTTTCATTTATTCCCACTCTGATTTTTATTATTTATTTCCTTTTATTATTTATTATTTTTTATTATTTATTATTTATTTATTATTTATTTCCTTACACTAATTAAAGGTTTAGTTAATTCTTGCTTTTCTAGTTCCCAGAGGTGCATGGTTAGATTATTTGAAATCATTCTATTGATATTTTTTTGCTATAGGCATTTATTGATATAAACTTTTCTCTAAATGCTTCTTTTACTTTATCTCAGATTTTGGTATGTTGTATTGTCATTTTCATTTGTTATAATAAAGTTTTAAATTTTTCTCTTAATGTTTTTATTGATCATTCAGAAGCAAGTTGGTTAATTTCCATTGGTTTGTACAGCTTCTGAGATTTCTCTTAGTATTGATTTCTATCTTTAGTCACTTGTAGTTAGAAAAGATATTTGATGTGATTTCTACTTTTTTGAATTTGTTGAGATTTGTTTTGGGGAGTAAGTTATAGTCTATTCTAGAGAACATTCTGTGTGCTGATGAAAACTGTGAATTCTACAGCATTTGGTTGTAACTTCTGTATATGTTAGTTAGGCCTATTTGATGTTGTATATATTTTAACCCTGATAGGTTATTGTTCATAGTCTAACTAGTCAAGGTGTCCAAACCTTGTTTTTCTTGGCTTCAGAGAGTGGCTATTGAAGTCCTTTAAATTCTTGTACTGCAGTCCATCTCCTCCTTTCATCTGTAAATGTTTTCTTTATGTATTTGGTAGCTCTGGTGTGTCCCAAATTATATTATATTATAAATATAGATATTTATAATGGTCATATGGTTTTTTTGTTTTGTTTTATTTAGCAGGCCCAGGCCAGGTTTGAATCCACTAGGCCCAGTGCGTGTGCTTGGCACCCTAACCACTGAGCAATGGGAATGCAGCCTGGTCATACATTCTTAATTGACCCATTCATTATTATATAGCAACCTTCTTTGTCTCTTTTTATAGTCTTTTTTTCTTGTATTCTGTTTCAACTAAGTATATATAGCTATTCCTGTTCTCATTTGGCTTCCACCTCTTTACTCTCAGTCTATGTCTGTCTTTAGGGGTGAAATGACTTTCTTATAGCACTATATATTAGTGTCTTGTTTCTTTATTCCTTCAGCCACTCTAAACCTTTTAATTACAAAATTCAGCCTATTTACTTTCAGTGTTATTGATAAGTTACTAGCTACAACTGCCTTTTTTGTTGTTGTTTTCTGGTTCCCTTGTAACTCCTTCCTTCATTTCTTTTTTCTTTCTTTCTGTCTTTCTTTGTGCTTAAGTGATCTTAAGTGATTTTTCTACAGTAGTATGTTTTAATCCATTACTTTTTATCTTTAGTGAATGTATTATAGGTTTTTACACTATGGTTACCATGAAGCTTACAAAAAAATTTTATGAATACAACAAATTATTTTAAAGATACAACAGCTTATCTTAGATGACAAAGAATAGAAACAAATAAAGACAAAAGAAACAAAAATAAGTTTACTCTTTAACTTTATCTTCCCCAACTTTTTTACTTTTAGTTATCTCAATTTATGTAGTTTTGTATTTGCTGTCTCTAAACTGCTTGCTGTACCTATTATTGATTTTGATAGATTTGTCTTTGGGGCTTCATATTGGAGTTATGAGTGTGCCCCACACCACAATTATAGTAATACCATATTCTGTGTTTGTGTGTTCTATTTTATCCCTGGGTTTTTATACTTTCAAATGTTTTCCTTTTTTTCATATTAGTGTTCTTTTCTTTCAGATTAAGTAACTCTTTTCATTTATTGTAAAATGGGTTTGGTGGTAGTAAATTCTCAGCTTTTGTTTGTCTGTGAAATAATTTATTGTGTCTTCATATTTGAAGGATAATTTTTTTGAGTACTGTATTTTTTTTAAGAGTCTTAAGCTGTCACCCGAGGTAGAGTGCTGTGGCATCGTAGCTCACTGTACGATGAGTACTTCTAACTCTTGGGCTCAAGCAATCCTCTTGCCTCGGTTTCTTTATATTTTTAGTAGAGACAGGGTCTCACTTTTTGCTCAAGCTCATCTCAAACTTGTGAACTCAAGTAATCCACCTGCCTCGGCCTTCGACTGCTAGGATTATAGGCGTGAGCCACTGCACAAGGCCTTCAGTACTATATTCTTGTGTGGAAGTTTTTTTTTTTTCTTTCTATACTTTAAAAATGTCATTTTACTCCCTCCTGGTCTGTGTGATCTTCATTGAGAAATCTGTTGCCAGATGTTTTGGAGTTCTGTTGTATGTTATTTGCTTTTTTTTTTTTTTTTTTTTTTTTTACTACTTTTAGGATTCTCTCTTTGCCCTTGACCTTTGAGTTTGATTATTATATGCTTTGTGGTAGTCTTATCTGGGATGAATTTGTTGGAATTTTCTGACATTCCAGTACATGGTTGTTTAGATCTTTTCAAATTTTGGTTAGTTTTATGTTATTATTTGATAAATTTTCTAACCCTGGCTCTTGCTCAAGTCACTTTTGATACTAATAATTGTTAGATTTTAGCTTTTGAGATAATTTTCTGTATCTTGTAGGAAGTCTTAGCTCCTTTTTTATTCTTTTTTCTCCTTAACTGCATATTTCAAATAGCTTGTATTCAAGAATCAGTGTATTCACCACTGATTCTTTCCTCTGCTTGATCCATTCCACTATTAAAGCTTCTAGCATAGGTGTCCAACCTGCAGCCTATAGGCTGCATGTGGATTATTTGAAGCCTATTTTGCTCTTCTGTGGTGTTGGATATCATGAAAATTATGCACAAACCACTTTTGTTAGTGTTTGTGTATTAAATGTGAGGGCCAAGGCAAATCTTCTTCCAGTATGTGGCAGAAAAAATAAAAGAAAAAAGATTGAACATCCCTAAATTATGTTTTCAGTTTAGGAAATGAAGTTCTCACCTCCAAGATTTCTGTTTTATTTTTTTGTATTATTTCAATCTCTGTGTTAAATTTATCTGATAAATTTCTGAATTGCTTTTTTGTGTTATCTTTGAAATCACTGATTTCCTTTAAACTGCTATTTTGAATTCTTGTTCAAAGAACTCATGTGTCACCTTCTTGTTAGGATCAGTCACTCATTCCTTGCTTTGTCCATTTGGGGAGTCCCTGGTTCCCTGTGTGCTATTGCGTTTGTCTTCGTGTTAAAGTATTAGTTGTTTATTCTGGTCTTTCTGTCTAGATTATTTTGGGTTTTGTTGGATAAGTTTGTTTAGAAAGTCTTTATAACTTACCTGTTGATTTTCTTTCCTTTTTCTCCCACTAGGTGTCTGCCTTCTTCTAGGCATTAGCTAATGCCTTCATTCCAGACTTGCCTCATTTCTAGTAAACAATCAGGATTCTACCTGTTAGAATGGGGAAAGTCCCAGAAGGAATATCTCAGTAATGAGGGAAGGCTGGTTCGGGTCTATGCCAAAGTGACTTATAGAACAAATTCTACAGTGTGGAGTTGCTGAGCAGCTACTCTGATTTGACATCTCCTTTGGTTGAGTTACAGAGAAGCAGAGTGTTTAGGACTAGGGACTGTAGTCCTGCTTTACCCTCTTTTTCTCTGTCTGTCCTCTGGGATATTTCTCCCCACACATGGTCCTGACGATTCCAGTGGGTTAAGGCAGGAATAGATACCTTTTAGGATATCCAAGATAATAGGGAAACTGGTTAACCACCTTGCTCTCACTTTCCCAGTGTAGACATCATGATTTGGGTGGACATTTTCCATGTACGTGGTTCTAGGCAGATTGGGAGGAGGGATGTCACAGATGACATCTGATTCTCTTGTCATCTGATCAGAGATTTTTTACTTCTTTGTGGCTCTAAGAACTGCCTCATCTTCTGAGATATTGCTGGTGGTAATCTCAGCCCTGTATATTTGGTTTTGATTTTCTGTAGAGAAGGGAGAGAAGCAAAGCCAACTTGCATCTATACCATCATTTTATTAAGTCCTCTTTATCAAAAATTTTATAGTAGAAAAATCCTTCATAAAACGATGATTGGGCCATATACCCACCAAGAGTAGGGTTCTCAAACTTCCTAATGCGTGACTCTTTAATAGAGTTCCTCATGTTGTGGTGACCCCCAACCAGAAAAATATTTTTGTTGCTAAATAATTTTATGGTTGGAAGTCACCACAACTTGAGGAACTGTATTAAAGGGTCACAACATTAGAAAGGTTGAGAACCACTGACCTAGAGCCTTCCAATTCCAAGCTTCTGTTCTGTGAGACACTGTACAAAAGTTTTCTAATTGCCTAGAACATCTGAGTGAGATTGGTATGAAACATTTTCAATGAACATTATTTAGTACAGAAAGCATGCTAGAAAAACAACTTCTTGTGGCAATAGAGAAAAACAATGTTTTACTGGAAACCCCAACTTAATCTGCATGAGAAAACACTGAAGTCCAGAAGAAAGAAAAACAGGCAAAATAAAAGAGAGATTTATTTTCTGTGGCTTTGCATGTTCCTATTCATGGTGATTATAAACTAGGTCATTGTCTCCGCTACACCTAGACAAATTATATTTTGTTTTTCTTTTCTAGTCGATCCTGGTCGAGTTCCAAAATGAATTGTCAAATTCTAAGTACATAATTTCCATGGCATAAATTTGCATTTTCACTTCAGCTTCCCTATCAGCTCTAGAAGTATTTCTTGGTGATGTTTTATTGTCAGTAGCTGAGAAATTACTCCCAAAAAGAAGGCTCTGCCGAAATATGCAACTATGGTCTTCTTAGGCAAGAGGTGGTAGGAGCCAAAATTTGAGATATTTATTATTTGGGTCACTCTGAGAGTATCTTTTCCTCTCACAGGGTGGAGACTGTGGGGAAGGAGTCCAGGTCCGCAGCCTTTCCTGTGTGGTCCACAATGGTTTGTTATCTCACCCAGCTGTCTATGCAGAGGATGCACTGTGTGGAGAAACACCTTTTCAAGACAGCATCCTGAAGCAGCTATGTTCGGTGCCTTGCCCAGGTATGCCATTCTAGCAACTGGAAGTGTCTCCCATGGTTATCTTTTTGTTTATATTTTTATTACTTTTCTTCTGGAGAATCTCTGTCTCACCAAAACTGAAGTTCTTAATTAATTTAATTTATTTTTAATTGTGGTCATTACTTTGGAATATACCACTGCTTCAATGAAGCCAAAGTAGGCAAAAGAAGAAAAGACAAAAAAAAGCACTGGACTAGAAATAAGAACTAATTAGAATCTTGTCTCTGCCACTTCATTGGTATTTTAACTGGAGCATGTAATCTAGCCCTTTTGAGCAAAGGTTTCTTTATCTAGAAAATGTGGTGATAAGACCTAATCCAAAAGCACTTAGCACATTAGCCAGCACATAAAGAATGTTGACTGAATCTGAATGGACGAATCTCAGGTGATGGCATGATGGGAACTAGCAAGGCTGTGGGTTTGTAAAAGCATTCTGTAACAGTCATATCTTATGTAACTATAAAGGCCTTTATTAGTTACATAAAATATACAAGCTTATTTTAATCCTAGTAACACATCTTACCTGATATTGCATAATTTAAGATAAAAATATACCCTTGTAATACAGGGTGCAACATTTGTGTATGTACACAGACATACATGGATACATAATATATACTCATAGATATACACACACAAATGTGTGTATGTGTACAATTTATATATGTCTACTTATTATTTATTGGTTTAATATATTTTTATAATTTATATATTTTTATTATATATAATTAATATGTTTATATATAAATTATAAATATACAGAGAAAGAGATAATATTAAATTAAACATTGTTTTGTGCAAAAGACATTTCATTTCAGTGACCTACATATTCTATCTTCTATAGTTTCTATGGAAATCCAGTTTATGATGTTATGCTGATCTTTGCAAACTGAGTTAATGTAATCTTTGCATGTCCCTTTTAAAAATTTTATTATGACTAGCAGATATAATATTTTCTAGACATGACTACTACAATTGAAGCAAAATAATGACAATCTAATTTTTGGCACTCTCTGTTCAAATTAGATTAAACTATAAATTACTTCATCTTTCTTAGTACTATCTAATTGGAAAATTGTCCAAGTGGAATGTGTAGTATCTGGAACCTACCTACATCACTGCAGATCTCTGCACAAGCCCTGTCCATGTAAACCTTGACAAATGCCAGTTTTCATACTTTCTCTCCTATCCTGTACTACATGGCTGTCCAGGAGACTGTCATTTAACTGAATGGTCAGAGTGGAGCACGTGTGAATTAACCTGCATCGATGGAAGAAGCTTTGAGACTTTGGGCCGCCAATCTAGGTCAAGGACATTTATAATTCAGTCCTTTGAGAACCAAGACAGCTGCCCTCAACAGGTTCTAGAAACACGCCCTTGTACAGGTACCAAGAAAAATTTTCAATTCTTTAGCTTTGATTGATCAATGCTTATTCTATTTTTAAGTGAAGTATAATAGAACTTCTGTTATCATACTTACAGGAGGCAAATGTTATCACTATACATGGAAAGCAAGTCTTTGGAACAATAATGAACGAACTGTATGGTGCCAACGTTCAGACGGCATTAACGTCACAGGTATTCTTGACAAAGACTCATGTAGACACTTCAAAAAGATCTCTGGTGTTGTTTGAGAGAAGAATCACTCATAAATAATAAATAAGGGAGGACTGGGTCAATGGCTTAGCTGATCTTTAGGTCAAGTTTTCATTAGACCTTTGCCCCTTAGAAATCCGCTTAGTAATATATCAGGCAACTTAAAGAAATAAGCTGAAACACAATATCCTTAAATATCACCATCTGAGACAAAGACTGAAAAAAGATAGATGCTAATATAAAACAATTGTCTCTTAAATTTTAAATCATGTACCTTCTCAGCAAACATGTTCTTTTTCTTTTTTATTTTAGATTAATGTAAAGGTATAAAGAACTAGGTTACAATATTTATATATGTTAGGTAGACTTCCTCTTTAGTAGTGTCCTGCACCCAGAAGATGTGCCAATACCCTTACATTGAGTCTGTTAGCTGGGGAGTAGAACGTTTTTGAGGTCATACCTCAGCATATATCCCTGCACTACTCTAGTGATAAATTATATTACACAATAGACTCAGAAATTGAAATTAAAGGTAAGATAGGTAAAGATAAAATTAAAAATTAAAATATTCTGTGGTACCAAAGCCTTTTTTGATGTAAATCATAGATGCTTGTATTTACACACTGGAAGCTTAGTGTTTGAGTATTTTGCTAATAATCATTATTACTTATTAGCTAAATATAGACTGAGGAAAAAGTTCCTCATTTATAATAGTGAAACAATTCAATTATAAAAATGGTCTCCTCAGTAATTTTGAAATTTTTTTAAAATGTTTTCTTGTCAGAGCAAATGAAAGTATTGGGTTTTTATGGGGCTGGCAAAGAGCTCATGCGAGGGCTGGGAGAAACATCTCTAGGAATAAATTGTCAGCTCCTCCTTTTTCTTATTTGCCTGCTCTTACATTATTGGTCTTCCTTTTAATCTGTAGTTTATCCAAACAAAATTTATTTTACACTGCTTGTTTTTCCATTTTATAAGCTGTTAAAACTAAATCTACCTAGCTGAGAATACAGAAAACTTCATACTCCTCAATATGCTGAGTTAACACATTGATACAGGTCACTCTAGCAGTTCTCTGCATGGAGTTCCTCATGCATAATATACAACATGTGGCCACCTGATGAACAAACTTAGGTCACCAGTACCATCTGTGAAATATTATTAGAGCTCAATTTTATCCTTAACATTGAAAAAAAAAAACATCTTTTATAATCTGTGTAAAATCCAATATTTTCTTTCTAGTTCCCAAGAGCTTTCCTTCCCCCCCAGCCCCACCCCCGAGGTACTCAGCTTTGGAGACCACTGGTTTAAAGAGTGCACACCTCCCCTCCATCATAATTGCTAGCCACAGCCACTTACTCCCAAATTATCAATTTCACTTCTAAGTACTAATTCTGAATTTTGAGGGGGTTTCGTAAAATATCTGTGTGGACTATTTATTTCATTTTTCAAGTAATAGTAAGAATTTTGCTGCTTCATTGCCAAGGAAAACGTAAGTCTGACTACTCCCTAATCTTCCTTAGGCCTGAAGATTTTTGCCATCTACAAAATCATAAACTATAACTGGTTGGTAATTATAGTTATCTAAAGGCTAGAACCTATAAAAGCAACTATCTAAATACAGTTTAACTACTGCCCTCGAATAAGGCAACTTCTTAGAATTGTCTCCAGGCTTTCCCTCATATCCTTCTATGTACACGGTTTTCAGATTGTTAGATTTACACTATTGTCACTTAGACTCACAAATATTTAGTGAACAGCTATAAGTACTGTGTCAGATATTTGGCCTAGAGCTTATGCATTTACTTTTAAAAATAAGTTGAGGGATTTGTCTATGACTCTGTGGGTGTGTATGTGTGTATGTGTGTGTGTGTGCATGCGCGCGCGCACGCACACCCGGGGATGCATTCTGGTTGATAAACATTTAAAAAATGCTACTAATGTATCTATACCATGGCCCCATGCATGGTGGCATTCTTTTAGCATTTACTGGGCTATTGGAATCAGCCTAGTACCTGGCTGGGGTCTTCATGAGCTGGAACAATACTTATATAGAATGAGTCTTCAAAAGCAAATGTGTTTTCTGCTCCTGAACTGAAATTGGGATTTTATCAATTCTTTTACTGATCCTGGCTCTCATAGCCTTTGTCCTCAGACTTAGCCACATGATAGAATCACATCAGCAAAGAACAGGTGTAAAAGCTCTGCTACTACCAGCCTCTGTTAGAAGAACCTCCCATTTCAGATAATACATCCTGAACTAATCGATAAATAAGACTGGACCACAATGTTGGCAAATGGATTCTTAAAAAATAATGCTATTACCAAGAGTCCAGTGCTAGGTCAGGAAAAAAGCAAAATATTAAAACTGTTTCTCATAGAAAAATCTGCAAGTGATGGTGGTATTTTCCTTGTAGGGGGCTGCTCCCCTCAGGCCCGCCCCGTGGCTATTCGGCAGTGCATTCCAGCCTGCAGGAAACCTTTCTCCTACTGCACACAGGTGAGTCTCCTGGCTGAGCCTTCTGAAAGTGTTTTAATTGCTGTGTTTTATATATGTAGTCAGATGCTCTCCTGTCTGCTGCAGCCAAGCAGCAGTTTCATGTGCCCATCATACCATCTAGAGGCATTTGCAAGAGTAATCAAGCTATTAAGAATTTCTGGGACAGACCATGGACTTAAAAAAGCCATCTTTCTTTAGTAAATCTATCTTTGTCAAATCTGTCCTTCAGATACCAAATTTGTATTATTAGCTCTATTTATAAATAAGTAGTTGATTTGTGTCTTCTTTTCTTAGCTTCTTATATACCTAACTTATTTTGAAAGATATAAAATGCTTTCATATTTGCTGAAGTTATTGTGTAAAATATCTCACACTATGATTACTATACTTTGAGTAAATTTTTAGTTCATTTGAAATAAGCTAAATACATGAGTATAATTTAAAAAGTGTGTTTATATATATATATTTTTTTTCCTAAGCAGAAATCTTACTCCCTCTTATTCTCCCATAGTTCCATCTACCAATATTCAGGAATTAAGGCAAAATGTGCAATGTATTCTAATCAATATCATTCATAGTGTGCAGTGCATGAATAATTTTTAAAGTTATGCTGCGTTTTTAAAGAAACAGGCTTCTTCTTAATAGTGTGCTCATTCCAAAAATGATTTGATTAAATATGATTCAAGCATTCGGACCTATCTTATGGCTAGGTTGAAAGGTAGTTGTTAAGTTTGCAAAGGGGAATAGGAGGAAAGAGGAGGAGGAGGAGAACAGAAACAACTTCACTTGAGCTAAGAACATTTGCAGAGTAGACGTTGTAGCTTTTTACCAATCTCTGGATGCACTCTTTAATAAAACCTTTTTTTCTAACCCTTGGAACATGTGCCAGACTGGTTACAACAGTTTTGTCAGGCTAATGATAGAGAAACATCTTGAAAAGAGAGCTTTAATAGCTGAGCATGTGCAAATGTTCACTGTTACTGTTCTCCATTGAACTCTGGGTGACGAATGCTGAACTTTCAATTAAAAGCAACCCACAATATCATAAGTATTCATCATTATTATATAACGGCAACCTGTGCTAAATTCTAGGCAGTTAATTATAAAACGTGCTTCTCTGACTTTTTTCCTCTGGTAGAAGATTGAGGTGCCTTGTTTACTTTTAGTATTTATTGCTCCTTTCACAAGCATGTATTCAGTCAACACATGATGCCCTAAATAGAGCTGGCTGACTGATGAGGACTGGCACAAGGCTAGGGCTTGATCAAAAAACTGTAGGTAAATAGATTTAGGTAAGGAGACATAATGCCGAAGTCATAGAGGTTCACAACCTTTTCCATTGTTCTCTATTGTCTGTGTGTTTGCTGCAGGAAGAACAATTATTTTCAGGTTGACTTCTGGAGACAAAAATCTTTATCATGCCTCATCACAGTTTCTTGGAGACATTCATGGTACATTACAATGACTAGGAATTCACAGAAAAATATTAAGGCACAATGCAAACCAGGGATGTGATGTGGTGTGACACTGGAGGTGCTATAAGGAAGAAGAATCAGTAATTTAGATAGATACTTCTCTTTGATTCTGCCTTTGGTTAAGTTTTATTTTTTGTTTTGTTTTGTTTTTTGGAAACAGAATCTCACTCTGTTGTCCAGGCTAGAGTGCTCTGGTGTTAGCCTAGCTCACAGGAACCTCAAACTCCTGGGCTCAAGTGATCTTTAGCCTCTCAAGTAGCTGGAGATACAGGGACCCACCACAACACCTGGATAATTTTTGTATTTTTAGTAAAGACGGGGTCTCACTGTGGCTCAGGCTGGTCTCAAACTCCTGAGCTCAAGTAGTCCTCCCTTCACAGCCTCCCAGAGTGCCAGGATTATAAGCATGAGCCCCCGCACCCAGCTTTAGTGGAGTATTTTTTGCTTCCACTTAGGCTGCCCTCCTTGATTGCAGAAAAAAGCCTATGAGCAGAGAGGTAGTGTGGACTAGTCAGTGGTCAGTAGTAGAATATTATGGAGGTATTTAGTAGTTGGAGTAGCTACAGACTTCAAAGAAGTCTAAGGAGATGCATACATAATCCATGCTGAATTACTTCCCAGTAGGAAGGCCAGGTTGCAGTGAGTGGGCAAGAATCTGAAACAGAGGAAAAGGTGAAGTAAATTAGATTAAATGCCATAAACATCTCTTCAAGAGAGAAAAAGGCATGGCTCATGTACTTAGCCACAAAGAACTGTGATTTCGTATTTGGAAGATGTCAGACTTGTAAACACTTTCAAAAAATCTAACTATTTAAGAGCTGATTTTGGAATTCAAAAGGACGAACTGGTTTTGATTTCCATATCATTGGTAAGTCAGCTGCTCAAAACCCTAAACTGCCATGACATGTAGTGCAAATATTAAGTGATTTTAACATTTACATTATTCTTTTTTCATCAGCACAACTCACTGTCTAACCGTACCAATATTCTTTATGCTATAGAGTGGAGTCTGTGGTTGTGAGAGAGGCTATACAGAAATCATGAGATCAAATGGTTTTCTGGATTACTGCATGAAGGTACCAGGCTCAGAGGATAAAAAAGCTGATGTGAAAAACTTTTCTGGGAAAAACATACCTATGAATTCAAAAATACATGATATTTTTAAAGGATGGTCTTTTCAACCACTTGATCCAGGTATGTTTCACTTGTGAGTAAAAAACGCAGATTTTTTCATGGGAGGTTCATATGTTGACCACTGCTTATGATAGAAGAAAAGGACAGGAGAGGTAGTGAAAGAAGGAAAAAAACAGAGGAGAGAGGCAAAATCATATAGTTTCAGTTTCTCAAATGTGAGCATTATATGATGCATGGTTCCCTTTAAATGTAAAATGTTTTCATGGATAGCTGAGGATAAGTCTGTCAACCCCAACCTAAGAGACAGTTGAGTTGAATAGCAAAATATCATGCTTTGAAAAAAAAAGCATGATTTTTTTTTGGCTAGGGCTAGTTTGAACCTGCCACGTCCAGTATATGGGGCCAGCGCCCTACTCCTTTGAGCCACAGGTGTCTCCCTGAAAATATATTTTAATTATAAATTATATCTGCAGAAGTCATCTTTTTAAACCAAATTTGTATGTATAATTGAAATTGTTTTAAAAATCGGATTAGAATCTTAGGAATTTGTAAGAAATGTCCAGTTTAAGAAACATTGGTGAAATGGTAAAGAGCATGAGTTTCGAAGGCCATCAGATTTTGCTAGCCCGTGATCTGTATTTTGTAATTAGGTACAGTTTCTTCACTTCTCTGGACCTCAGTTTCTTCATGTATAAAATTAATCTAGTGGTACCCGCCCTGCAGGATCATTGTGAACATTGCAGGCCTGTAGGGCTTAGCAATTTGGTACTTATTAAAAATAAGAATGAACATTTATTATATCCTTTCTATGTACTCGGCAGTTCTGTGCTGGCTGGCCATGTTGCATGAAACATCTCATTACATTCTTGCAACCTAATGAGATGTCATCCCATTTGAGAAATTAGGAAACTGAAATTGGCATTGCAAAATAATTTTACCAGGCTCACATCACCAGCAAATGACAGAGGAAAGTTTTAAAGACAGGTTGTTGAGGCCTGTACATACCACTGGGCCCTGCTTCGTATGTTGTAAAGTGACAGAAGGAGAAAGCAAGAGTGTGTGTGCCTACCACACATAACTCTTCTAGGAAACAAGATACTATGAATGATTGAGCAAAGTGACATAAGTGATGGGCCATGGGAAGGGAAAAGACTGACAAAGCTCAGGCAAATATACTACGGGAATTTTATTTGCAGACCCTAGGCCTTAGATACATCAAAAGTGCCCTAGTAAGCAAAACCCAGAGCCCAGACCCAAAGCCAACTATATCTTATTGGAGAAACAAGATTTATAGTCCTCAACCAACTTTTATGAGTAACCTAACTTTCATTAGGTTTCTCATAAATTGAGGCAATCTCTCAGAAACACAATTATTTGCCTATAGATTTTTCTCCTAGGAATTCATATGCAGTTAGTTTTTTAGTATATGCACATATACTAAAAGAAGTATATAAATGATATCTAATACATGATTACTTGCTATAGCAAATGAAAGGAAACAACCATAAAAAGAATATGGTAAATCATAAATATGGTACAACTTTGCAATGGTGTCTCATTAGGATTCTAAAAAGAGGAAGACCTGCTTTTATGAACTAGCATGAAAATATTTCCAATCTATATTCTTAAATGAAAGAAAAAAATACTAATCAAAGTGAATGCTATGAATCATTTCTGTCTTTTTAAGAAAGGGTGTGGATTTGTGTGTGGGTATGTGTGTATGTGTACTTAGATGGTTGTGTATTTTAAAAAAAAAGTAAAAGATTCATAAGGAGACTGGTAACAGAGAAAGCTCTCACGTAAGGAGATGAGAGAAGTGAAGGACAATTTGTTGCATGTCTTCTTCAATAGTTTGAAGTTTTATACTGTTCTTTAAATTATTATAAAAATGTATACTATATAAGTTAGAAGAGGAGGGACAATGTGTAACTAGAGACATAGGTCTCTGGCTTATCTCAAAGAAAAGAAAAAAAAAATTAGTTGAAGAAAAAAGTAGCTCAAGTGTAACTTTGAGAGAAACGTTCCAGAACTGACTGGGGAGTCCTTGGGAAGAAGTTGCAGAGCAGAATAGGAAGGGGCAAGATTTCGCTACAGGCGGTGCTTGTGGCTCAAAGGATTAGGGCGCCGGCTCCATATGCCGGAGGTGGCAGGTTCAAATCCAGCCCTGGTCAAAAACCACAAAAAAAAAAAAAAAGAAGATTTCACTACAAATCAACCCCAGGGTAAAGGCTCCTGCCTACATCTTGAGAACCTCAGGCTGTGGGGCAGATGCAGCACTGAGTGATCAACAGTGGAGCCATGTTAGGGTGCCCTCCTAAGCCCAGGCCCCAGCCCCAAACCCCAAATAAGCTGCTGCCAGAAGGACGGAAACTGATACCAAGCAAGTTGCAAGCAGACCCCTTCCTCCAGGAAAAGTTTCCCCAGCAGGTCTGGCCACTGCTATCCTGAAGCCACCATCAGAAGGAGACCTCATGAGGAAAAAAAGATGGCAGACTAGAAGCAGCCAGTGAATCCCTTGCTTGAAAGAGAAAACTGTAAGCAGGTGCCTACATATGGACAGCTCTTCTCAGGAGGAACATTGTGAAATCACAGAGAAGCAAAATAGGGCACCTAGGTGAAAAAAATAGTAACAGACAACAGATGGGAAGATTAGGAGGATAGAATTCTCGGGTGCAGCACTCTCCAGCAGGCACTGTGGCCAAGTTGTGAGAGTGCTCCCTCCACTACCACTAACCTCTACCTGACCAACTGGGACCTGCCTAACGTTGATGTGGAGTCATTGCATCAGACAATGGGCATATTGAGGATTGGGCAGCAGCTAAAGCCATCCTGAGCTCTCGGGTTCATGGCACCAGATCGTCCCAGGACTCAACTCTGCCTCCACGTTGCCTCCACTGGATTGTGGAAGAAGCAGGCTATTAAGAGGCTCTTCTGAGCTGTGCCCTGTGACTGGAAGCTAAGTATCCTCTCCTATAGTGCAGCAGGATCTGAGCACTGGAAGCGACTATGGCACTGCAGCTGGCACCTACATGGGAGGCTTTAGGCAACTGCTTCAGTGGAGGGAAAGCAAGGAAAATTACATGATCCTGGGCTGGTGGAACTGATCTGCCTACGTGGCCTGACATCTGTGCCTGCCACTGGCTTGATCCCAACTCCACCCTCTGGGTCCCTGCTACCTGCTGTCTGCTTGGTCCTGACTCTGCCCTCCAGGTGGAATCAGCTCTGCTGCCCACATGACCCGATCGATGTCTGTCTCTGAGGTTGAGCTCAGAAGCCTTGATTCTGGCTCAATCTCAAGTCCTTCCTCTGAGGCTCTGACTCTGAAGCCTAAGGCTTGGTGTCTGTGGCTCAAGAGCTCCTGCCAGGTCCTGGATACTGCCCCGAGATCAGTGCTGTACCCCAAGAACCCACCCTGGAGCTCCACTATGGTTGCAGAGCCAGCAGATCCATTTTAAAGTCCAGTGCTCTGCCAGGAACACTGAAACCTTGTTTGAGCAAATGCCCACAGCCCAGAAACCCAGAAACCGACAAAGACTAGCTAGCCAGCCACTCAACTTGCACTATCACCTCTTTAGGGAGACCCCAGCAGAGTAATTAATCCCCACACCACCAACCTCAGTGAAGAGGCTCTTCTTGCCCAGTTCCCAACTTGATAATCCTATGACTTTCTGGTGAACAACACCCAGCACAAACAGCATCCAGCACACTCCTGAGCAGAGGCAACCATAGGTGAACAGAACTAATCAGAACAGATGAATTATAGGCTTCAAGTGCACACATCTCTCCTGTGCTGAGTCAACATTCCAGAGTAAGGAGGAAAAATACCATCTAAGGACTTCCCTTCCTTTTAATTAATTTAGAGAGTTCCCAGAAAAGAACAGGAATCCTGTAAACCTATTAGCCCTGAATCAAAAAAAGAAGTTTCAGATGAGAAGAAACCAGCAAAAGAACCCTGACAACATGGAAAATCAAAACAGATCAAACATGTCACCACAACATGAGGACCTGTATCAAAGGGTCGTGGAAGGTTGAGAACCACTGCCCTAAAGGATCATAGTGGAGCTATAGTAGTGAACCCCAACTATAAGGAAATTATCAAAATGACAGGAATGGAATTCAGAATATGGATGGGAAATAAGATGAATGGAATTGAAGAGAAAGTTGAAAACCAACAAAAAGAAGCCAAAAAATTTTCAAAAAATAATGAAACAGTCATTAAAGAGCTTAACATAAGGATGGATATAACAGAACTTAAAGAAATAAAAGAGGCAGGTGCAGTGGCTCCCACCTGTAATTTCACCACTCCAGGAGGCTGAGGCAGGTGGATTGCTTGAGCTCAGGAGTTCAAAATCAGCCTGAGCAAGAGTGACATTCCATCTCTCCCAAAAATAGAAAAATTAGCTGAGCTATGGTGGAGCATGCTTATAGTTTCAGATATGCAGCGATATGAAAGGAACTGGAATGAAGTATCTGAAGAATCGAAAATCAAATACCATATATACTCTCTAATGAATCAGAACTACCTCATGGGCACATTAGTTCAAAGAGGGAAGTAAAAGTCATTGGAAATCAAGTAGGGAGGTAGAATGGGGATGATGGGAGGGACAAAAACCTACCTGATGAGTACAATGAATACTATTTGAGGATAGGGACATTTATAGCCCAAAGTCAAACCATGTATCAAAAACATTTGTTCCCCATTTGTATTATCTTAATTATTTTTTAAGTAACATGATTTAAACCACGTGCCCATACGTTGATTTAAAAGCATTGGATACTCTAAATACATGAACTTTATTAAGTTTTATGGATAATCAGATACAAAAAGTATTCTCACGTAGGAAAACTTGTTTTTTCATTTTTTGCCAAAAGTAAAAATTCATAATAGGGGATTTCATCATTAGTACTTCAAAGAGATTAGAATCAGAATCAAAGCTCTAATAAAAAATTTATGATAACATAAAAATATCATTACTATATTGAACCTCATTCTAAAATCTGATTGAGGCTTGAACATATACCGTAAGCAAAAACTATACTAGGTGCTTGTAACATAATTGAAATTAATTATGATTTTATTCAAAAATGAATATTGTTTCAAATATCTTTTGAATGTTTTAACCCCATGGAAATGTTTAGAATAAGATACTGATGTGTGTATTTTGAAACTGCAGTTAATTACATTTATGTAGTGGTATGATCTGCATGTGTTTCCTCCAAAAAGAAATTCAATTCCTGTGGCATTGCCTTTGTCAGTCAGTTCTAAGATTAGTTAGCTATATGCTCACATGAAAAAGAGCAAAAACCATTAAATTGCCAGAAAAAGCTAAATTTTGTTAGTCTTTTTTTTTAACTTTTGTAGATAGCAAATTCCAGATGATCTGTACTTGTATGTATGTGATCATAATTTTACAGTAATTTGGTGAATTGATTAACTTGTTTTGTGGTTTGATTTTGTTCACTCAACATCATTCTGGAAGCAAAGCCACCAAAAATGATCATAGTACAATAGTTTTCTTTGGATATAGGGTTGCCTCTTTTAATTATAATTATCATTGCTATTTTTTGTTGTATAAATGTTTTGCAATATTTTAAAAATACATATATAAGACTATAACTACCTTAAAATAAATTTAAAATAGCCTGCCAGTTCATACAATTTTATTAAATAATGATCACTAATGTTTGTTTAATGTTTGAACAAATTTATCTTATATTTTGCATTTTTACCTGTTTTTTTCTTTTGATATTTGATAGCTGCAACTAATGAGTATTTCCACTTATACTTATGATTTATGTAAATCTCATAACTTAGATAAAAAAAAATTCAGCAAAATATTCTAGTGCCATATAGTTATAACTTAATGTTTTTGCAAGTTAATTTCTAAAAATCAAATACTAATGCAAATTATTTGCATTGTAAAAGTCTATGAAAAATGCTACCATGTTATATAATTTAGAATTTCTTTTTTGCACACATAAATTATACTAGAAAACTCATATTCCTATGATGTTTCAAGAAAGAATTTGTCAATTTTAGCAACTTACACAGTATGATATAAATTGTTAACTTGTGCAGACCTGTACACAGTTGGCTAACATGCTGGTGTTCATTTTAAGTCCAGAACTAATGGGCAGCTTCGAGTTGTCAGATATTATATTACCCTATCTCTCCAAATGCTGTAGTCTTTTGTATGCTAAGCTTATGTTATCTCTATTTTAAACAGATGGCCGAGTAAAAATTTGGGTTTACGGCGTTTCAGGTGGCGGTTTCCTTATCATGATTTTCCTAGTATTTACTTCCTATCTTGTTTGGTGAGTACTAATTAGTAAAATTTTTCTATTCCATATTATTATGGGTAGCATGGTATACTAAGAGAAAATATATTTCAGGATCATTGACCACTATAACAAGACCTGTGAGGCCACAAATAATCTCCAACTGTAGAATAAATGAATGGTTGAAATAAGGCATCATCATCTATATTGTTCCTATTTGAAATGAAATTTTATAAATTTTGGTTTTGAATGATAATATCAGATGTTTATAAAGACAAATCATTAATTAGGACTTTTGCATTTTAGTATTTTGATTAAGTCAGTAATTTTTAGGCTTATAACATCTCCCACTCCTGGAGATTCTGATTTAATTAGTCTTGAATGTGGCCAAGTCATCTGGGTGTTTAAAAGTTCCCCCAGGTAGGTCAGGCATGGTAATCCTAGCATTCTAGGAGGCTAAGACAGGTAGATATCTTGAGCTCAGGAGTTCAATACCAGCCTGAGCAAGAGTGAGACCCCACTCTCGCTATTCTATTTTCTAAAAATAGAAAAACTGATGTGGAGGCACATGCCTATAGTCCCAGCTACTCAGGAGCTGAGGCAATGGGATCACTTGATCCCAAGAGCTTCAGTTGCTGAGAGCTATGATTATACCATGGCACTCTACCCAGGGTGACAGAGCAAAAAAAAAAAAAAACTCCCCCAGGTATTTATAATCTGTAGCCAAGGCTGAGAATTCTACTTTAGATAATTCTACTTTTGAAATTTTGACCAATTAGGTTAAACTGACCAGTTTGTTCAATCAATGTGTTAGTGCCTTTTAAGATTTTTTTAGATTAACATAAGGGTACCTATGATTAAGCTACATTGTTTGCATTTATAAGGTAAATTCTGAGTTGTGGTTGAGTACTTTACCCAGCAAATGTGCCATACATTTCTACATTGTACCTAATAGATGAGAGCATACCAAATCCCCTTCCCTTCTCCCCCTTTCTTGAATTTAATTGTGTTTTTCTCTTGTGTGGGCCTGGAGTTGCTCATCTCCCAGTTTCAAATTAGTATTGAGTACATAGTATGCTTGCTTTTCCTTTCTTGAGATACTTTACTAAGGAGGTTCTTCAACTCCATCCAGGTAGATACAAAAGATGTAAAGTCTCTGTCTTTTTATAGCTGAATGGTATTCCTTGGTATATTGTTAGTATATTTTAAATAGCAGAGTCAGGTGTTTATCCATTTTGTAGCTATGAGAGAAAATTTAACCGACTGCCAATTCTAGGCCCCATTTTATGAGTGATTAGCTTCTGAAAATTTATTATTCTCAGGAAATAATATTTAATGTATAGAATATATTTTAGTTGATGAGATGCTTTTGAAAGCAGACAGAAGTAAATATAATTGACCCTTGAATAATGTGGGGATCATGGCACTGACTCCCCATGTAGTTGAAAATCCATGTATAACTTTTGATTCTTTAAAACCCTAACTATTAATAGTCTATTGTTGACCAAATGCCTACTGATACCACAGTCAGCAATTTGTGTGTTTTATATATTATCTGATGTATTCTTAAAATAAGCTAGAGAAAAGAAAATGTTATCAAGATAAAGCACAAGGAATAGAAAATATAGGAAGTGGATCATTGTACAGGCCTTCATCCTTGTCATCTTCACATTGCATAGTCTGGGAGGAGGAGAAGGAGGAAGGGTCAGTTTGCTGTTTCAGGAGTGGCAGAGGCACAAGAAAATCCAAGTATAAAAGGATTTTATATGAGTTCAAACCCATGTTGTTCAAAACTCACCTCTACATTTGAATGTTTTCAAGTGTACTAAAATTATTTTATTAGCTACTGAAGCAGAAGTTTCGAAGAATTTTTTTTATTTTCATAAGATCAAAGTGTTATTTCACTTTTTGTGTTCAAATAGAGGTATTTATATTCATCATCTGTCTCATAGACTATTTCCTTGAGAATTTTTACACAAGTTTTAATCTTGATTCAAATCTGCCCTTTGTATATTTAGCCTCAAATTCTGTTTCCAAGGCGACATGTGTTTTTAAATCTTTCCTCTTGGTCAGTGACAGTTAGTAAAGAAAATAAGATGACCTTATTTCTTTCTGCCACTTACAGTGATAGAAATTGAATCCCTGGAAATTGGATTTCTATCCCACTAATATTTCCACAGTGTTGTAGTAAGAAGTAACATCTTCTGTTAGTTATTCACCCTACAATCCAATGATCTGACTAATTTTTATGTTTGAATTAGTAAGTTTACTCGATCCCCTGTTAAAGAACAAATGTGAACTTGAAAGCTGTGTATGAGATTCCAAGTATAGGAAGCATTCACAACCAGGAAAGATTTAAAAGCAGGGGTGGGGGAGAAATATCCTTAAATATCAACAGAACATGTGAAGGTTCAGCAGGTAGAAAAGTACCTCAAAGTATTCAATGTGCCAACATAGTGCAAGGTGATCACATAGTCTATTGGTCTGTAAAAGCCTGGATAAATACTACCTGTTAATAGGTGCATCCCCAAACCAAATTCTATGGTTACCTCCATTTCAAATAGCTAAAAGACTAAAAATTAGCATGCAGTAACACATAAATTTTGCTGTTTTACTTTTTTTCATTCCCTCAATCTAAAAATGTATGAACCTTAACCTGTTACTTCAGCAACAAGTATTTACTAAGGCCCTGTATGACTGTAGGTTCTGGGGATTCATTAGGTATAACATTTAACTCTGATAACAATTTTCTAGAGATTTTTAAAAATTTAAAACAATGGAATTTCCCCTTGTTTTTCAGTGGTTAAATTTCACAAATATTTATGCACATTATTTCTCAAATCTATTCTTTTCATCCCTGATGCCTGTCCTCAGTAATTTCCCTTTGGTTGTAGTACAATAGCTTCATATTTGAACTTGTTACACCTAATTCCTTCTGTGGCCTATGGCTAGATAATCTTTGTAAAACTTCATTCTGGGTGATCAACCCTTCTCTGACAAATATATGAGCAGTGGCTTCCCATGGACAGCAAAAGTAAAGTCTATTCTACTTGCTAGCCAATCAACTAAAGTCTTCCACAATGGGAGTCCAGACTATGCCTTCAACTTCCTTTCTACTCAGTTCCATCCCCTGGACAGTCTGGTGAGTTGAATAAGCCCACATATATTTAAGTCTTCATTTTCTCATTGAGGAAAATAAGAAAAAATAAAAAATAAAAAGAAATTGAGTTTTTTAATAAACATTGTTGATTTAGGTAAAATAGTAAATTTTCTCCTCTAATATTTAATCAATGTGCTTAATTATACAGCCCCATCATTATTCTTATTTTATGTATTAATACAATGTTTCATTTTACAATGCTCATTTTCTTTACTTTCACATTCACAACACAGTTTTATTTAATATCAGCATCTACTTTCAAGTCGGTCACTTTGTCACTGCGTCAGTCTTCCTTTCCACAGTCCACTTCAGTTGCAGGTTTACCTCATTGATTCCCACCCAAGTCCTTTGAGATCAAGCACTTCTTTGAATCTATTTATGTTCCTTTTTCAAAGGTTTCATTCTAATACCTATCCCCATGTATTAGGAAAGATGGCCATTTTTTTTGTCCTATATGTATATTATGATCTCCATTAAAAAAAAAATAAAAAAAATCCTTTTGTACAACAAAGGTACCCCACTCATAAAAGGTTTTATAGGGATTGAATATAAGACTACATCCTCTTCCTGATGGATAATTTTGGTGTCAGGATATCCTTGCATTATGGTACTTCGGGTTCTTTCCTTTTAATTTCTCAAGGAACCTCCTATGTTCACTCCTTATTTTCCATTCATCTAGAATGAACTTTTCATTGCTAGCTGTTGGTACTCTACCAATTGCTCCAAGTCAAACTCAAGGTGCAACATTTTGTTTGCCAAACAGAAATAACTTGTTAATGTCTTCTTTCTGTGGTTGTAGAAACTCCAACTCCACCCTGGTGTTGTAGTTATTTGTATAAATATCTTTCTCCTTAACCAACCCCCAAGGAATTTGGGAGAGGAGAAATAATTACTATGCTGTACTTATTTTTAGAGCACAAAGTTGATAAATATGTATTAAACAAATGAATAAGTGGGTGATTGAAGGAGTAGTAAAAACTAATTTATTGCCCATGATTTTTAGAAAAACATTCTAAGAAAAAAATCTAATATTTATATGTCAAACATAAAGCACTTTACATAGATTGTCTTTTTCAATCCTCATAATAAGCTGACGAGATGTTACTATTATCATTCCCATTTAAAGAGTGAGTAACTTACCCTCAGAGAAATTAAATAATTTTTCTGGTAGAATCAATTGAAGACTTGCCTGTCCCCTGAGCACATGCTCTTTCTGCTGGTCTTTGCATTTCCTTATTTTCTTTCTCATTAGTATCCTAAGAGCTCTTTAGACTCAATGTAATGTCTACCATGTTCACATTTCTAAGAGGCTCCTTATTTCACAAGTAAACTGTAGACCCGGGAACAGACCTATATGAGCTGTCTCAAAAAAATTTCACATCTAATTCTATTTAATAGCTTGCAGGAAAGTCAGGGGATAACAACTTTGGAGATTTTATATTTTCCCTCAAAATAAAATGCTTAGAACAAGAGAAGTGCTATGATATGTCAAGTCTTGGGTGTCTTTTAGATACCCAAGTTACAGTAAAACTTGGAAATGCTTTTCAGAAAATACCAAAAATAGCCCTCTTTAAGATGACTTCTTTCAGATGCATTCTTTTTAACATCTGCCACTAAAGTATGGAGTTTTAGAAGTATTACCAATACCCCTACTCCTCTGGTAATAAATATCCATGAGGTAATTTAGTGGGGATGACACTGGATGAGCTTGTAGGTAACCTAGATGTAGTGCTTGTGACCTAGAAGTTACTTCATACAACAATGTCAGTTCTGCCTTGCCCAGCACAATTTGGTAATGGACTGTTATTATTCTTAGGTTTGAGAGTAGTACTCCCACTTTCAGAGGCTTGCCTCTCACAAGTAGTTGCCAAAACAAAATACGGTTGTTGCTTTCACCAAACTGTTTAATCTCTACTAGCCTAGGGATGAATCCTTGTGCTTTGAATTCAAGAATGCTGAGAAGTACCAACAGCTTGCTTGTCGGCCCACAATTAGCTCACTTTTCTCTTTTAGTACAGGTTGTTTATCCTTTGCTAAAATGCAAATGACCCTGAAAAAGGTCACTTTGAAATGTATCAGTCAACAATCTCTCACAGGCAGAACTGCAAAATGGTTTTATCCTTTGTGCCAACTTTAACAGCAGCCAACTTTAGCAGCAGCTGCTGTCAGGAATGCTCCATTAGGAAGAGTGATGAGGCTACACCTTGGCTCAACACGAGTGAATCTTGTGATATGGATTAGAGGTGTGCACGTGGGCACAGAATGACTAGTGGTAGTGGTGGCCTATATACTAAGCATTTATGTGAGGGAAGTGCTCAGATCAGAGTAGAAGCGAAAAAATGAGAATGAAACATATTCCTTAAGGAAAGAATGGATACAGGTAAGGGAGAAAGGAGAGGGGCCTGGAAGCTCTAAAAAACAAGCCTCCTGGTTTCTAGCCTTGCCCAGGACAGTCCTGTCCCTCAGCTCTGCCTCCTGGAGTTCTTTTGAACTGGCAGGGATCTTTGTAAAGCCACAGCTATCCAGCAAGGTACCACCACATCCAGTGACATTTGTGAGGCTGTCAATCTCTTCCAAACCATAAAGCATCTCAGATCACACACATTCAGAATTTGATTTTATTATCTGCCAATTTAGAGATTGCACAATATGAAAAAGTACATAATAAGTGATATCGCAATCCGTGTGACCCCCAACACACTTCAGTAAGACCATACCCTAACCATGAGGGTCCTCTCTTCCTGCCAGAGGTAGACACAATGTTCATGACTCCATACATGGAAACTAGTATGAACATATCTATATATATTTTGAACAGAATTTTCCAAGCCCAGCTCACAAAGGCTGATTGAGTTTATTTGTCTCCTAGGTTGTATCTTTATTAAGATCCAGCCATCTCTAGCTTCTCTTCTGACTCCCACTTCTCAACTCCCCAGTCCCCAGGGCTTTCTCATTCCTCTTTGCTTGCTAGCTTTCAGCAAGTGCCTATTAAAGACAGATAGCCAAAAACTCCCATTTGTAATCTCCTGAATTTCTTCCTTCTCTCTTCTTCTCTGCTCCACTTCTCTACCAAACAAACCCAAGAGAGGTTAGAAGGGCAACACCATCCCTGTCACTTCAGATAAATTTCCTTGTATTCTTCTTGCCATTAGGATCACCATCACCACCTGGGTGGTTACACAAGCTGTTACTTTCAAGTCCCAGCCTTTTATTTGTATAATGAACATGCTCAGGACTCCACATAGAGTCTGGGCCCATTAATATAATCAAAGCCAATGGAATATACTTATAGGTTAATATAGATAATGTTAAATTAGATGTTATTCAGATAATTATGCAGTGCCCCTTGGAAATTAGAAGGCACCTAGAAAGCAGGAAATCAAAGGCTGAGACTCCCTCACAGAGGCTTCTAAATCATTGTTTTGTCTCTCCCTTGCTTCTGTGGTTGAAAGGTGTTTGCCTGCACCCATGCTTAACCCTCAGCAGATCCTCAGCAAGCGCCTGTCTCATTTCAGATGCCCCCTGGAGAAGGGGCACAAGAGGTTCTGTGGTTCCTTTTACTGGTTTTAAAAATCATTTTTATTTTTATCTCTGTGGGTTCTGTGATTTGCTTCAAACATCAAACCAAAAAAATAATTTATCTCTTTATAAACATTTGATCAATTTTTTAATTACAGAATTTCACATAACATAGAAGTCACCAATTTAGCCAGTAAGCCAAAGAAGCCAGACACAAAAGGCCATATGTGGTGTGATTCCATTTACATGAGATGTCCAGAAGAGGCAAATCTACAGAGGCAGGAAGGTGATTCATTGTTACCAGGGGCTGAGAGGAACAGGGAATAGGGATTGATGGCTTGGCAGGTCCAGAGTTTTGGTTCATCCTTTTGGGATGATGAAAATATTCTGGAGCTAAATATGTCTACAGGTACACAGCATTGTGACTATACCAAATATCACTGAATTGTTCATTTTAAAATGTGTTTAAATTCACTCATAATGTAAAAAATTTATTCATATCTATACCAAAAAGTCATTTCTACCAATCGTGAAATAAATGACATATATATATACATATATGTATGTATATATGTACATACACACTTATATATATACAGAGAGAGAGAGAAGAAGGTAAAAGCTTGGGTTTGTGGGTCAGATGTCCTTAGAATCCAGGCTCTGCCACTCCTTTAGCAACCTGTGGGAAATTACATTAACAACCTTTCTAATCCTTCTCTGTACACTAGCAATAATCCTAATGCCTCCCTATAAAGATTGTAAAGATTGTATATAAAATGCTCAGCACAGATCTTGGCACTTAGTATCCATACAAGAAGCCATAGACTCTGCTATAAAATAAAAACTTACTTGGATACGGGGAAAGAGATAACTCCCCACTGGTCAGAACAACCCCAATCAGAGGTGAGCTCTGGAGTCACAGTAAGAGAAAGGCCCTGTGGACAGAAGGGCACATATGGTGAGGTAAGGGGATTTGCATGGCAGAAGTCAAATTATATGTATTTATAGATACTAAGAAACAAGAAATGTGATGTGGGGTGTTTTGCACCCAATCTGGGGCATCCCTGTGTGATTTGGGAATGCTATTCGACTTCTGCTTTTCTTCTCCGTGAGACAGAAAAGCAGCCCTCTCTGACCCAAAAAAGTTGTGGACCTCAAGTAAAGGAGAGACCAGGTAAGAAAGGCTTTGCTCAAAGTAAAATCAGTGAAATTTTCCTCACAAGACTCTGTGCCTGGCAACTTGGCAGGTAAATGTTAGGTTTCAGGCCAGAGCAGAAGTATGTTTACTTCAAAACCAGAGCAAGGTAAGCCACTCCAGCTACTGACAATGTTAAGCATCTGTGATGTTGTAGGTCACAGTAGCTCAGAAATTAGTGAGCAGTGGATGTCCATGTTGCTGCACATAAGCAAGAAACTAAAGGAAATTAGCCCTTCTCCCAAGTTCCTTGATTACACTAAACCATTGTGAAAATTTTAAAAAATGATACCTTCTCCTTAAAAAGAGGTAGTGTATACTCTTCAAAAAAAGCAACCCACACATCCAGAGAAATGAACCTTTTGTCGTTTTACCACTTGAATTTATATACCTCAAAATTGTCTATGGAAGATGAAACACAGCACTGTGAAATTTCTTTATCTGAGGAATTCTTTTCCCTTTGCAGCAAGAAGCCAAAACCACATCAAAGCACACCTCCCCAACAGAAGCCTCTGACCTTAGCCTACGATGGAGACTTAGACATGTAACCTGAAAAGGAAATCCAAATGTAGACATCAACTGCCTTAACCACTTTCTCTTTTGTAGCTCTCAGACTTCTCAGTTTTTTGAGGAATCTCATGATGTGATATATTGGGCAGAATACAAAAATTGCAAAAGTAATGTTACCTCAACTTCATTTGGACATGGAGTCAAGGGTTATTATGTCTGCCATCTTGTTTTGAAGTAGTTTGTGGGTGTGAGTGTTTTATTTTTTGGTTTTCCCAAGGGACCTGAAAACCCCTTCTCTTCCTGTTTGGAACTGGGAGGAAGAAAACATGAGAGAATTCCCACAGACTTGAGTAAACTTGATCTTCAGCAGCATAATGACAATCGAGAAGAAAGTCCAATCAAGGCATTGACTGTAAAGGACGGGTCTGACACTGCATTGTTACGCACTATATTAGTGCAAAGTTTTATTCTTCCCATACTTCAACACTGAGTTTTCTAGAGTTTACATTGGTTCAAAGACTTTCAAATTGGATTGCCTATTTTCATGAACACAAAATGTTACCATTTGGAACCCAATGTTACCATGGGTTACCATTTCAGAAATTCTCTGAGTTTTTACCTTTAAATATTGTATTTTGTTTTATAGCCAGGGGATGATGGCACTTCATGGGTTGCACCTACTGACAATAATAGAGTGTGTGTAATTGCTGGACTAGATGAAAGCTAGGTAGATTCTGAGTGAAATGTGTCCTGAGTGTTAGGGTGTACAAATAAAATTGGTGGTTATAATGGAGAATGAGGTAAATTATTTGATTATGAAAACTGTATTTTAACAAAAATTTAGCCACATAGATAAAGCATTAACCACACACAGTTGTAATTCAGTTTAATGATGACAAACTCTGCTTTTGTAATTTCAGTTTTCTTATCTGAATATTTACAAATTCTTTTCTTGAATTTAATTATCTGACCTCATTGAATACACATCTCAAACACCAATCCTGTTTGTAGCAAGTCTTGCTTTTATAAGGTTTCAATAATATTTAAAACAACACATTAAAAACCTGAGACCATTTTATGAAGATAATTGTTTGTATCATAGATGTTGAAAGTAAAAAGGTGCCATCTAGTGGTATTGACTTGTATTTATAACAAATAAAGTGCTCAAGAGACTGCACTATTGGCTGGCTTAGATTTATTCACTTCTGGAATGCCCTTGCTTTCACAAAAACAGTATTAATAGCAGTCTAACAGTGTTGCTGTTTTAGAGTTTGACAGCTGAAATCACTGACAGAGAAAAGGATCCCTGTCCTTCAACACCATCAGTTGTACTATGAACTAGGTCCAATCACAAAGACATGGAGTAGCTTTTAGGGCAGCGGTTCTCACCCTGTAGGTCTCAACCCCTTTTGGGGTCTCCTGCATATCAGATATTTACATTATGATTCATAACAGTAGCAAAATTACAGTTATGAAGTAGCAACGAAAATAAATTTATGGTTTGGGGTCACTACAACATGAGGAACTGTATTAAAGGGTCGGAGCATTAGGAAGGTTGAGAACCACTGTTTTAGGAAATATTTAGAGCTCAAATAATATTAGAACCCACTGTAATAATACAAACACTGATATGTAAATGAACTGAGAAAATTAAGAAAATAGCAATGTCAGAAATGTGAAACAATGAGCAGAGGAAGTCATTCATGCCTTGGCTTTTGTTAACCATTTAGCGTCTAAGTAAGCCCTCTAACTAACTGATTTTGTCCAATGATACCATGTTTTTAAAAGAAAAAAGGTAATGGAAGAAGACAGCTTATTTCAACAGTATGATTGAGGACACAGTTCCCCAGAATTGTGCTTTAATCAGTTCACTTTAGTGAAATGTCACTTCTTAGTAGTTCAGAAGAGGCTGCTTTGGAGTTCAAACCTTGGCTATGCCCTTTACTACCTGTGTGACCTAGGACCAAGAATATAAATTCTCTGTGACTCAGTTATTTGACCCACAGAATGAAGATAGGAACATTATTTTCCTCTGAAGATAGACATTAATAATAAATGTAAAATGCTTAATATTCATTACTTATCAAAAGCTCAATGAATATTATCTATAATTAGTATTCTATAGTGCATTCAGAGTTGGGACCCTTAGGTCATTCAAGCTTTTCATTCATTACAGATTCAACAATTATCTATATATTGAATTTGTATTAATATATTAGATTTTCAGTATTCATGGATGGAGTAAAATTGTTTCTCTGATAAACCAAATATTTTTATTTCAGTTACACCTATTTTTCAAATATCACAATTAATACTGATTTTATTCACTCATTTGAACAATGCCAATTTATTAAACATCTACATTGGTTAGGCATAGTGCTCAGAATCAACGAATGTTCAATCAATGAAACATGATCCTTTCTGCATTTTAGTTTGCTTAAAAATTATGCCTCATAGACCAAAAAATTTGAGAATACTAACCCTACAGAAGGAAATCAGAAAGAAATATAACTAAACAAAAAAATTCTGTAAGCTAGTAGATTCCAAAAGCTTATGCCTGAAGTCTATGAATACTTTCTTTTAGGAGAGGATCTTGCGCCCATAAGAAAAACAGTTTTAACATGTGTAGTTACGTGCAGAGAATAAGGGTACGAACTCAGATGAAGTGTTGTGGTACTGCTACTAACTAGTCATTGATCTTAACAAATCATCTAAGCCACCTTTCATACTGCACAGGATAGAAAACTGATTGAAAAATACCAACTAGTTTGCCCCAGGAATGTATGGAGTAGAAGTCCCAGATAACTAGCTTGCAGAATTTTTCAGTTTGATGTTCAATGGGCTTTTGAATTTTTTTTCTTTCTCTTTTTTTTTTTTTTTTTTTTTTTTTGCAGTTTTTGGCTGGGGCTGGGTTTGACCCACCACCTCAGGTATATGGCGCTGGTGCCCTACTCCTTGAGCCACAGGCATCGCCCTGGGCTTTTGAATTTTTGAATTAATTACAGTCATTTAAAATTGAGAGGTTTCACAGAAACATTTGAAACCTTAGATCTGGTAAAAGCAGTACACAACATGCATTCATGAAAACTTAGATCTGGTAACAAATTCCTCAATCTTTCATGGTAATAATTTTCTGGAACTAAATGTTGGCTTGACTCTTTAGAAATGACATTCATTCTCATTGATTTTAGAAATATATACGAGAGTATCTCCTTAATTCATTTAACAAATATTTACTGAATATCTAATATGTGCCAGATGCTACTCTAGATGCTGAGTTGTATGCTGGAAATGTAAAAAGTCTTTCCAAGTCTTTTCTCAAATCCAGCTATTGAGATGAAGCATTCCCCAGTGATGATTTTGTACTGTAATCCAAGAGTCTATAAATTATAGCTCCTGGCCAGATCAGGCTAGCTGCCCATTTTTGTGAATAAAGTTTTATTGCAGCTCAGCCACAAGTGTTCATTAATGTATGATCCATGGCTACCTTAGCAGGATTGAGTAGTTCAAAGAGACTATAGGACCTGCAAAGGCCACAGTATTATCTGACCTTCTACAGAAAAGAATTACTGGCCCCATTCTTACTGGTACTCACAACCCCTTTAACCTCTTAATTTCTTCTTTTCCATAGCCCAAGCCCCACTAACATTCTATTTACTACACAAATTTGTTTTATAGTTTGTCTATTTTCTTCTTATATTAAGATGTTAACACCATGAGGGCAAGGTTCTAAATTTTGCTCACACATGTATCCCAAATGTTTGAAATATGGTAGGTACTCAATGAATACTTGTGGAAGTGATTGAATGAGGCTACAGAAATAAGCAATATACAGCATGCAATCAAAGAAGCCATACTGAGCAATTTATACTTCTAGGGCTTAATCTAAATGTTACAGGCAGCCACTGGAGTATTGTAAACAGTCGAGTGAGGTGATGGGATCTAGGCCATGATGGTCTCAAGTCTTCCTATACTTCATACCCTGAGTTGGCCAGGCCCATTCACCTGTGTCTGGGTTGTGCTACAGATCTTATTCTAGCAAATACTCCAAGAGTGAGACATTATTGTGGCAATTGAATCTCAAAAGACCAGTATTCAAACACTCCACTTCAGAAGGTTCCTCTGTGAGCAGAGACCCCAGGGAGATGTGGAAACCCACGTGGCAAGAGCTGCATAGTTCTCCAATAACAACACTAAAAAGGAAGCTCAATGATTTGGGGACAGAGAAATCTACCAGAATTTTGCAAGCTTTATGTATTTATGTTAAAATGCTTATAAGTTTTCTTCTGCAAAGTTTATATAGAGATGTTAGTGTCATCAAAGTACAATAAAATTCAGCAGACCAACTCCTGAGTGCACAGGAGAGCCATCTATGGTTTACAGGTGAACTAAAATATTGATTCTTCTCCATTTTGGGGGTGACCAAAGCCAGTCTACATCTCAATTAGTCATGGCCTCATCCATTTAGCATGTGATTTTGTAGAATTATTATTTTTTTATATATTTCATGAGATTAAGATGTTCTGCAATCGGCAACAATAATAATTTGTTAATGATATTTGTTGGTCCAAAGGAAAAAAAATCATTACATTTGTAGCTACTTCTAAAATTATGAGCTCATTAGAGCAAATTGACGACGTTTCCTGAGAATATTCTTATTTTTAATGAATTTGTGAACTAGGAATAAAGGATATATAAACAGTGAGGTGACAGTGATACTAGTGGATACACAAAGGAAGGCTAGACATGTTGCATCTGGGGGATTAATGAAGGGCTTAGGAAGAAATTGGAATCTTGGCTACACATTAGAGAGTGAAGACTTTTTGAAAAGGGTAGAGAGAAAGATAACTGATAATTGGCTAGACATAGCTTGCCCAAAAATTCAAGAGAATTTTCACATTTCTTGTGGTAAGAACCAGGATGAGAATAATTTATACATTCTGGGATAGAGCCAAAGATAAGACACCAAACTGGTGTATCTTTTTCTTCATCAAATAGCATGACATGGTAACTCCCAATGACTGGCCTTCTTATTTGTACCTTCCAGTGACTGGGCTTCTCAGACCCAAATTACTAGGAGTCTCCCTGAAAGAGTTGTACCCTTTCTGTGTCTACCCTTTCTTTGTCTATGTCTACTGTGTAGCCGCCTCTTCAATCTGATTCCAGAAAGAGAAGTTTGGAAAGCAGTACGTGCTACTCAGCTACCTAAGAAGAGCCTGCCTCAGTTAATTGGCAAGTAGAAGCTGAGGAATATTTAGCCAGAGTGTAGGAATCACACACTTACACAAATAATCTAGAGTCACTTTACTTTTCTTGATTATCCTCAAAGAAAAAGCAACAGATTCAAATTGTTAACAGTGTCAAACAACGTAACTGTGTCATTCAGAGACACCCAAACTTCCTTGATTTACAGGACCCTTCGTGTCCCAATAATTTTTCCATGGCACTCAATAAGCCAAAAGCAATACAACTTAATAACAACTGAAAACAATGTAATAAGTCATGTCTTAAGAATTTAGTAGCTTTGGTGGGGGGACAATACACATAAATTAAAAGAAAAAATAACATTTTGATTTTATTTCTAAATAAACCTAGTAACCAAATCACTAGAAGTCCTGGAACTTCTCAAACCTTGGGACCAGACCAGATGCTCCACCCTCACTTCCAATTTCATATTGATTTTTGTGCACTATTCACTTTTGTTATAGCAATCAAATGAAAACTCATCTTCACAAAGATGAGACATCAAAAGAAACATAGTGCAATCTAATGTTGAAAGATGAACTACTTCAAGCTAGTAGTTCGTACCATGTCTGATAAATGCTGTGTTTTGTTGTGTTTTTCTTGTAAAATTTAAATCTGGTGGATGTGATCCAAAAGACACTATTGATAGACAGTCAGTCGTGGTTTGTATTTCTAAATAGCCATGAGTACATCGAGGTTTTAGATATCAATGTCAATTTTCCATGGGATTGTTTTCCCTTTCAGTGATGAAAAACTGCTTAAGCCTCTTTTTTGCATTGTTATTGTTTTGGTTCCTGAAACCATATCTTCAATTGATTTCTCAAATCTCCAAATATCTCTCTATCGACCACTATTGATTCCTATATATTTAAAAGCACAAAGGAGGAAGTCAAAGGGGTTTTTATAGTGTGACCATTCACTGCTAGTAAATATATTCTATGAAAATATGATTTTTAATGGGTAATTTTCTTCAAGTGAAATACTATGCCTGCTCCAAGTTCTCTATTACCAGACCCTTTACCAAACACTTCTTATTAGCACCTTTTTTTTTTTTTTTTGGTAGAGACAGAGTCTCACTTTATTGCCCTCAGTAGAGTGCCGTGGCATCACACTGCTCACAGCAACCTCCAACTCCTGGGCTTAGGCGATTCTCTTGCCTCAGCCTCACAAGTAGCTGGGACCACAGGTGCCCACCACAATGCCCAGCTATATTTTTCTTGCAGTTTGGCAGGGGCCGGGCCTGAACCTGTCACCCTTGGCATATGGTACCTGCGCCCCACGCACTGAGCCGCAGGCACTTCCCCTCATTAACACCTTTTTAACATATCAATATTGATAAATGACAAAAAAGTAATAATGGATCGCTTAGTTGGAGCAGCAAATAGAACAAAGCAAGAAGTTACAGAGAAATTAAAGGCATGAAGAAGGAATAGAAACATTTAGCTGTTAATTATTACATCGTAAGTTGAAACCAAAGCCACTGTGATAAAAAGCAATTTATAAAAATTTTTTTCACAGCCATATTACTTCTGAAATTATACACTATATACATATGTGTAAATGGACACATGAATGTGTATATTTGTATGCATTTTCTCAGGGGAACTAAATTCAAGATTCACAAGAGAAGATCTAAGACCACTCAAGAGTTAATACATTCGAGCTCACTATATTAGGTAAAAACAAATGTTTATCTTTATTTTACAAATGAAGTCAGGCACCTTGCAAGATGATTTAATTAGTAAATTGTACCAACTAGAATAGGACTGAAATTGCTTAGGTGTTTAACCCCTCAACCAACAGGCCTTGAGGGATTGCTGTGGTGAAGGATGGCTAAACATCACTTCCCAAACTAAGAAATCACAATTTGTTCATAATGTCAGTTGTAGACATGTGGCCATGCCCCTCAAAAGGCCATTGCAGAATCCTGAGAGTTATTCCCATTCTTTCCTTTTGACAAAATCAGAGGGTGTTTCCTCTTAATGGCTCCATATTCTATCATCTTCCTTGAGACAGGACAACCTGTGGAAACAATGAGACTGATCACCTTCAGGGGAATGGAGAAGACATTCAGGCTGCTTGAAGTGTCAATGGGAGAGAGAAAGAAACAGAGAGAAAGGAGGAGTAAACTTCTGGAGTATGTTAGAAAACTAGTGAAGAGCTTCAAGCCCTTCTCTTTGTTTACTCTACACAATGAACAAGAAATATAACATTCAAGGTCCTCATGGAGGCTGTAAGAGCTTTGCCCAGAACCAGGGAGCTCCATCCACATTCTATATGGCCACGCTCAGTTTTTATGTGACTGATTCCAGCTGGAGTTGTGTGATGCTGAAGCCCTGATGGTCTTCATAGTTTTTTGATAATTCGAAATAACTGTCTTGAACCCTTTATTTTTAAGAGAAATTTATTATATTTTATATTTTAAATGAAAATAACAGAATATCTTATACTGGCACTAGAATACCAAACAAACAGAGATATAAAGAAAAAAATTAGGTCCTATAAATTTATTTTTGACCAAAAGCTGTATTCTGTTGAGTCTATTCTTTAAACCAAAAAAGAGTTTATAAGATTTTAAATTTGTCAGTTTTCATCTGCACTGTGTCTTTCAAATATTGTGACAAGCTGCATCTTGTCTTGTTCTAAGATTCTGAAAGAAGAAAAACTGTTTGTTTTTTTTACTGATGGTCTTTTCAGGTGTATTGCGTTGATAATTTCTGTCATCCATATAAACATCTAAATAATTATTTAGGGTAAAATTCTGGAAAAGGCCTATGTTATTTGATATATCATGTTTCTTCCAATTGTTTATATCCTGATTTTCAATGAATAATGATGACCGGATAAACATTGTACCATACTCATCCCAGTTGTAGATTTTGGCATGTGAATGATTTATCAGATGGGGTGGGAATAATAAAGTTTGAAAGAAGAACTCATCAAATTGATGACATTCATAAATATCCTCTTCAATTTTAAATCTCTGGACTTCAGAATCATTTGATGGAATACTTAATCCAGTTATATGCCCAAAGTCCTGGCTTTCTCTCAGGCTTTGAGAAGACTGGTA